>JAUNZM010002451.1:0-130754 GCA_033459285.1 Clamator glandarius | reverse complement strand
GGTCTGGGGGCTTTTAGAAGGGTCCTGGGTGTCTCTAGAAGGGTCTGAGAGCTTTTAGAAGGGTCCTGGGAGGCTCTAAAAGGGTCTGGGGGCTTTTAGAACTGTCCTGGGATGCTCTAGAAGGGTCTGGGGGCTTTTAGAACTGTCCTGGGATGCTCTAGAAGGTTCTGGGGGCTTTCAGAAGGGTCCAGGGGTCCTCTAGAAGGGTCTGGAGGCTTTTAGAAGGGTCCGGGGGGGCTCTAGAAGGGTCTGGGGGTTTTTTGAAGGGTCCTGGGGTGCTCTAGAAGGGTCTGGGGACTTTAAGAAGGTCCTGGGGTGTCCTAGAAGGGACGGGGTGCCTTAAGAGGGGCCCTGGGTGGCTCTAGAATTTTCTGGGGGCTTTTAGAAGGGTCCTGGAGTGCTCTAGAAGGGTCTGGGGGCTTTTAGAATGCTCCTGGGGATCTCTAGAAGTGTCTGGGGTCTTTTAGAAAGATCCGGGGAGTGTCTAGATGTGTCTGCGGCCTTTCAGAAGGGTCCTGGGGGGCTCTAGAAGGGTCTGGGGGCTTTTAGAAGGGTCCTGGGGGGGTCTAGAAGGGTCTGGGGCCTTTTAGAAGGGTCCTGGGAGGCTCTAGAAGGGTCTGGGTGCTTTTAGAAGGGTCCTGGGGCCCTCTAGAAGGGTCTGAGTGCTTTTAGAAGGGTCATGGGGGTCTCTAGAAGGGTCTGGGGGCTTTTAGAATGATCCGGGGAGGGTCTAGAAGGTTCTGGGGGCTTTTAGAAGGGTCCTGGGGGGCTCTAGAGGGGTCTGGGGGCTTTTAGAAGGGTCCCGGTGTTCTCTAGAAGGGTCTGGGGGCATTTAGAAGTATCCTGGGGGCCTCTAGAAGGGTCTGGGATCTATTAGAGTGGTCCGGGGGATCTCTAGAAGGGTCTGGGGGTTTTTAGAAGGCTCCTGGGAGGCTCTAGAATGGTCTGGGGGCTTTTAGAATGTTCCTGGGGTTCTCTAGAAGGGTCTGGGGACTTATAGAAGGGTCCTGGGGGCCTCTAGAAGGGTCTGAGAACTATTAGAGTGGTTCGGGGGGGCTCTAGAAGGGTCTGGAGGCTTTTAGAAGGGTCTTGGGGGGCTCTAGAAGGGTCTGGGGGCTTTTAGAATAATCCGGGGAGGGTCTAGAAGGGTCTGGGTTCTTTTAGAATAGTCTTGGGAGGTTTTAGAAGGGTCTGGGGTCTTTTAGAATGATCAGGGGAGGGTCTAGAAGGGTCTGGGCGCTTTTAGATGGGTCCTAGGGGGCTCTACAAGGGTCTGGAGGCTTTTAGAGGGGTTCTGGGGGGCCCTAGAAAGGTCTGGGTTCATTTAGAAGGATCCGGGGAGGGTCTAGAAACGTCGGGGGGCTATTAGAAGGGTCCTGGGAGGCTCTAGAAGAATCTGGGTGCTTTTAGAATGATCCGGGGAGGGTCTAGAAGGGTCTGGGGGCCTTTAGAAGGGTCCTGGGGGGCTCTAGAATGGTCTGGGGGCTTTTAGAAGGTTCCTGGGGGCCTCTAGAAGGGTCTGGGGGCTTTTAGAATGATCCTGGGGGACTCTAGAAGGGTCTGGGGTCTTTTCGAAGGATCCGGGGAGGGTCTAGAAGGGTCTGGGGTCTTTTAGAAGGGTCCTAGGGGCCTCTAGAAGGGTCTGGGGGCTTTTAGATGGGTCCTAGGGGGCTCTAGAAGGGTCTGGGGTCTTTTAGAATGATCCTGGGGGGCTCTTCAAGGGTCTGGGGGCTTTTAGAATGATCCGGGGAGGGTCTAGAAAGGTCTGGGGGCCTTTAGAATGGTATTGGGGTGCTCTAGAAGTGTCTGGGTGCTTTTAGAAGGGTCCTGGGAGGCTCTAGAAGAGTCTGGGGGCTTTTAGAAGAGTCCTGGGTGGCTCTAGAGGGTTCTGGGGGGTTTTAGAAGGGTCCTAGGGGCCTCTAGAAGGGTCTGGGGGCTTTTAGAAGGGTCCTGGGATGCTCTAGAAGGGTCTGGGTGCTTTTAGAAGGGTCCTCGGATGCTCTAGAAGGGTCTGGGGGATTTTAGAAGGGTCCTGGGGGGCTCTAGAATGTTCTGGGGTCTTTCAGAAGGGTCCTGGGGTGCTCTAGAAGGTTCTGGGGGCTTTTAGAAGGGTCCTGGGGGGCTCTAGAATGGTCTGGGGGCTTTCAGAATGGTCCTGGGGGTCTCTAGAAGGGTCTGGGTCTTTTAGAAGGGTCCTGGGGGGCTCTAGAAGGGTCTGGGTGCCTTTATAATGGTCCTGGGTGACTCTAGAATGTTCTGCTGGCTTTCAGAAGGGTCCTGGGTGGCTCTAGAAGGGTCTGGGGGCTTTTAGAAGGGTCCTGGGGTGCTCTAGAATGGTCTGGGGGCTTTTAGAAGGGTCCTGGGAGGCTCTAGAAGGGTCTGGGGGCTTTTAGAAAGGTCCTGGGAGGATCTAGATGGGTCTGGGGGCTTTTAGAAGGGTCCTTGGATGCTCTAGAAGGGTCTGGGGGCTTGTAGATGGGTCCTGGGGGGCTCTAGAAGGTTCTGGGTGCTTTTAGAAGGGTCCTGGGTGGCTCTAGAAGGGTCTGGGTGCTTTTAGAAGCGTCCGGTGGGGCTCTAGAAGGGTCTGGGGGCTTTTAGATGTGTCCTGGGGTGCTCTAGAATTGTCTGGGGAATTTTAGAAGGGTCCTCGGATGCTCTAGAAGGGTCTGGGTGCTTTTAGAAGGGTCCTGGAGGGCTCTAGAAGGTTCTGGGGGCTTTCAGAAGGGTCCTGGGAGTTTCTAGAAGGGTCTGGGCGCTTTTAGAAGGGTCCTGGGTGGCTCTAGAAGGGTCTGGGTGCCTTTAGAAGGGTCTTGGGAGGCTCTAGAAGGGTCTGGGTGCTTTTATAAGGGACCGGGAAGCCTCTAGAAGGGTCTGGGTGCTTTTAGAAAGGTCCTGGGGGGCTCTAGAAGGGTCTAGAGGCTTTTAGACGAGTCCTGGGGGCCTCTAGAAGGGTCTGGGGGCTTTTAGAAGGGTCCTGGGTGGATCTAGATTGGTCTGGGGGCTTGTAGAAGGGTCCTGGGGGGCTCTAGAAGGGTCTGGGGGCTTGTAGAATGGTCCTGGGGGGGGTCTAGAAGGGTCTGGTGGCTTTTAGAAGGGTCCTGGGGGCCTCTAGAAGGGTCTGGGGTCTTTTAGAAGGGTCCTTGCTGGCTCTAGAAGGGTCTGGGGGCTTGTAGAAAGGTCCTGGTAGGCTCTAGAAGGGTCTGGGGGCTTTTAGAAGGGTCCTGGGTTGCTCTAGAATGGTCTGGGTGCTTTTAGAAGGGTCCTGGGAGGCTCTAGAAGGGTCTGGGGGCTTTTAGAAGGGTCCTGGGTGGCTTTAGAATGGTCTGGGGGCTTTTAGAAGGGTCCTGGGAGTATCTAGAAGAGTCTGGGGGCTTTTAGAAGGATCCTGGGGGCATCTAGAAAGCTCTGGGAGCTTTTAGAAGGGTCCTGGGGTGCTCTAGAAGGGTCTGGGGTCTTTTAGAAGGGTCCTGGGGGGCTCTAGAAGGGTCTGGGGGCTTTTAGAAGGGTCCTGGAGGTCTCTAGAAGGGTCTGGGGTCTTTTAGAAGCGTCCTGGGTGGCTCTAGAAGGGTCTGGGGGCTTTTAGAAGGGTCCTGGGTGTCTCTAGAAGGGTCTGGGAGCTTTTAGAAGGGTCCTGGGAGGCTCTAAAAGGGTCTGGGGGCTTTTAGAACTGTCCTGGGATGCTCTAGAAGGGTCTGGGGGCTTTTAGAACTGTCCTGGGATGCTCTAGAAGGTTCTGGGGGCTTTCAGAAGGGTCCAGGGGTCCTCTAGAAGGGTCTGGAGGCTTTTAGAAGGGTCCGGGGGGGCTCTAGAAGGCTCTGGGGGCTTTTAGAAGGGTCCTGGTGTGCTCTAGAAGGGTCTGGGGACTTTAAGAATTGTCCTGGGGTGTCCTAGAAGGGACGGGGTGCCTTAAGAGGGGCCCTGGGGGGCTCTAGAATTTTCTGGGGGCTTTTAGAAGGGTCCTGGAGTGCTCTAGAAGGGTCTGGGGGCTTTTAGAATGCTCCTGGGGATCTCTAGAAGTGTCTGGGGTCTTTTAGAAAGATCCGGGGAGTGTCTAGATGTGTCTGCGGCCTTTCAGAAGGGTCCTGGTGGGCTCTAGAAGGGTCTGGGGGCTTTTAGAAGGGTCCTGGGGGGGTCTAGAAGGGTCTGGGGGCTTTTAGAAGGGTCCTGGGAGGCTCTAGAAGGGTCTGGGTGCTTTTAGAAGGGTCCTGGGGCCCTCTAGAAGGGTCTGAGTGCTTTTAGAAGGGTCATGGGGGTCTCTAGAAGGGTCTGGGGGCTTTTAGAATGATCCGGGGAGGGTCTAGAAGGTTCTGGGGGCTTTTAGAAGGGTCCTGGGGGGCTCTAGAGGGGTCTGGGGGCTTTTAGAAGGGTCCCGGTGTTCTCTAGAAGGGTCTGGGGGCATTTAGAAGTATCCTGGGGGCCTCTAGAAGGGTCTGGGATCTATTAGAGTGGTCCGGGGGGGCTCTAGAAGGGTCTGGGGGTTTTTAGAAGGCTCCTGGGAGGCTCTAGAATGGTCTGGGTGCTTTTAGAAAGTTCCTGGGGTTCTCTAGAAGGGTCTGAGGACTTATAGAAGGGTCCTGGGGGCCTCTAGAAGGGTCTGAGAACTATTAGAGTGGTTCGGGGGATGCTCTAGAAGGGTCTGGAGGCTTTTAGAAGGGTCTTGGGGGGCTCTAGAAGGGTCTGGGGGCTTTTAGAATAATCCGGGGAGGGTCTAGAAGGGTCTGGGTTCTTTTAGAATAGTCTTGGGAGGTTTTAGAAGGGTCTGGGGTCTTTTAGAATGATCAGGGGAGGGTCTAGAAGGGTCTGGGCGCTTTTAGACGGGTCCTAGGGGGCTCTACAAGGGTCTGGAGGCTTTTAGAGGGGTTCTGGGGGGCCCTAGAAAGGTCTGGGTTCATTTAGAAGGATCCGGGGAGGGTCTAGAAACGTCGGGGGGCTATTAGAAGGGTCCTGGGAGGCTCTAGAAGAATCTGGGTGCTTTTAGAATGATCCGGGGAGGGTCTAGAAGGGTCTGGGGGCCTTTAGAAGGGTCCTGGGGGGCTCTAGAATGGTCTGGGGGCTTTTAGAAGGTTCCTGGGGGCCTCTAGAAGGGTCTAGGGGCTTTTAGAATGATCCTGGGGGACTCTAGAAGGGTCTGGGGTCTTTTCGAAGGATCCGGGGAGGGTCTAGAAGGGTCTGGGGTCTTTTAGAAGGGTCCTAGGGGCCTCTAGAAGGGTCTGGGGGCTTTTAGATGGGTCCTAGGGGGCTCTAGAAGGGTCTGGGGTCTTTTAGAATGATCCTGGGGGGCTCTAGAAGGGTCTGGGGGCTTTTAGAATGATCCGGGGAGGGTCTAGAAAGGTCTGGGGGCCTTTAGAATGGTATTGGGGTGCTCTAGAAGTGTCTGGGTGCTTTTAGAAGGGTCCTGGGAGGCTCTAGAAGAGTCTGGGGGCTTTTAGAAGAGTCCTGGGTGGCTCTAGAGGGTTCTGGGTGGTTTAGAAGGGTCCTAGGGGCCTCTAGAAGGGTCTGGGGGCTTTTAGAAGGGTCCTCGGATGCTCTAGAAGGGTCTGGGGGATTTTAGAAGGGTCCTGGTGGGCTCTAGAATGTTCTGGGGTCTTTCAGAAGGGTCCGGGGGGGCTCTAGAAGGTTCTGGGGGCTTTTAGAAGGGTCCAGGGGGGCTCTAGAATGGTCTGGGGGCTTTCAGAATGGTCCTGGGGGTCTCTAGAAGGGTCTGGGGGCTTTTAGAAGGGTCCTGGGGGGCTCTAGAAGGGTCTGGGTGCCTTTATAATGGTCCTGGGTGACTCTAGAATGTTCTGCTGGCTTTCAGAAGGGTCCTGGGTGGCTCTAGAAGGGTCTAGGGGCTTTTAGAAGGGTCCTGGGGTGCTCTAGAATGGTCTGGGGGCTTTTAGAAGGGTCCTGGGAGGCTCTAGAAGGGTCTGGGGGCTTTTAGAAAGGTCCTGGGAGGATCTAGATGGGTCTGGGGGCTTTTAGAAGGGTCCTTGGATGCTCTAGAAGGGTCTGGGGGCTTGTAGATGGGTCTTGGGGGGCTCTAGAAGGTTCTGGGTGCTTTTAGAAGGGTCCTGGGTGGCTCTAGAAGGGTCTGGGGGCTTTTAGAAGGGTCCGGTGGGGCTCTAGAAGGGTCTGGGGGCTTTTAGATGTGTCCTGGGGTGCTCTAGAATTGTCTGGGGAATTTTAGAAGGGTCCTCGGATGCTCTAGAAGGGTCTGGGTGCTTTTAGAAGGGTCCTGGAGGGCTCTAGAAGGTTCTGGGGGCTTTCAGAAGGGTCCTGGGAGTTTCTAGAAGGGTCTGGGCGCTTTTAGAAGGGTCCTGGGGGGCTCTAGAAGGGTCTGGGTGCCTTTAGAAGGGTCCTGGGTGACTCTAGAATGTTCTGCTGGCTTTCAGAAGGGTCCTGGGGTACTCTAGAAGGGTCTGGGGTCTTTTAGAAGGGTCCTGGGTGGCTCTAGAAGGGTCTGGGGGCTTTTAGAAGGGTCCTGGGGTGCTCTAGAAGGGCCTGGGGACTTTTAGAAGGGTCCTGGCGTGCTCTAGAAGGGACGGGGTTCATTAAGAGGGGCCCTGGGTGCCTCTTGAAGGGTCTGGGGGCATTTAGAAGGGTCCTGGGGGGCTCTAGAAGGGTCTAGGGGCTTTTAGAAGGGTACTGGGGGGCTCTAGAAGGGTCTGGGGGCTTTTAGAATGATCCTGGGGGGCTCTAGAAGGGTCTGGGGTCTATTCGAAAGATCCGGGGAGGGTCTAGAAGGGTATGTGAGCTTTTAGAAGGGTCCTAGGGGCCTCTAGAAGGGTCTGGGGGCTTTTAGATGGGTCCTAGGGGGCTCTAGAAGGGTCTGGGGGCTTTTGGAATGATCCTGGGGGGCTCTAGAAGGGTCTGGGTGCTTTTAGAAGGGTCCTGGGGTTCTCTAGAAGGGTCTGGTTGCTTTTAGAAGGGTACTGGGAGGCTCTAGAAGGGTCGGGGTGCTTTTATAAGTGTCCGGGGAGCCTCTAGAAGGGTCTGGGTGCTTTTTGAAAGGTCCTGGGGGGCTCTAGAAGGGTCTAGAGGCTTTTAGACGGGTCCTGGGGTCCTCTAGAAGGGTCTGGGTGCTTTTAGAAGGGTCCTGGTTGGATCTAGAAGGGTCTGGGGGTTTGTAGAAGGGTCCGGGGGTCTCTAGAAGGGTCTGGGGGCTTTTAGAAGGGTCCTGGGGGCCTCTAGAAGGGTCTGGGGGCTTGTAGAAGGTTCCTGGGTGCCGCTAGAAGTGTCTGGTTTCTTTTAGAAGGGTCCTTGGTGGGCTCAAGAAGGGTCTGGGGGCTTTTAGAAGGGTCCTGGGGTGCTCTAGAAGGGTCTGGGGGCTTTTAGAAGGGTCCTGGGGGGCTCTAGAAGGTTCTGGGGGCTTTTAGAAGGGTCCTGGGGCCTCTAGAAAGGTCTGGGGTCTTTTAGAAAGGTCCTGGGAGGATCTAGAAGGGTCTGGGGGCTTTTAGAAGGATCCGGGGAGGGTCTAGAAGGGTCTGGGGGCTTTTAGAAGGGTCCTGGGGGGCTCTAGAAGGGTCTGGGGGCATTTAGTAGGGTCCTGGGGGGCTCTAGAAGGGTCTGGGGTCTTTTAGAATGGTCCGGGGTGGCTCTAGAAGGGTCTGGGGACTTTTAGAAGGGTCCTAGAGACCTCTAGAAGGATCTGGGGGCTTTTAGATGGGTCCTGGGGTTCTCTAGAAGGGTCTGGTGGCATTTAGAAGGGTCCTGAGGGGCTCTAGAAGGGTCTGGGGGCTTTTAGAATGATCCGGGGACGGTCTAGAAGGGTCTTTATGCTTTTTGAAGGATCCTAGGCGGCTCTAGAAGGGTCTGGGGTCTTTTAGAAGGGTCCTGGGGGGCTCTAGAAGGGTCTGGGGGCTTTTAGAATGGTCAGGGGAGGCTCTAGAAGGGTCTGGGGGCTTTTAGAAGGGTCCTGGGAGGCTCTAGAAGGGTCTAGAGGCTTTTAGAAGGGTCCTGGGGGCCTCTAGAAGGGTCTGGGGGCGTTTAGAAGGGACCTGTGAGGCTCTGGAAGGGTCTGGGTGCTTTTATAAGGGTCCTGGGGGCCTCTAGAAGGGTCTGGGGGCTTTTATAAGGGTCCGGGGGGGCTCTAGAAGAATCTGGGGACTTTTAGAAGGGTCCTGGTGGCATCTAGACGGGTCTGGGGGCTATTAGAAGGGTCCTGGGGGGCTCTAGAAGGGTCTGGGTGCTTGTAGAAGGGTCCTGGGAGGCTCTGGAAGGGTCTGGGTGCTTTCATAAGGGTCCTGGGGGCTTCTAGAAGGGTCTGGGGGCTTTTACAAGGGTCCGGGGGGGCTCTAGAAGAATCTGGATACTTTTAGAAGGGTCCTGGGTGGCTCTAGAAGGGTCTGGGGGCTTTTAGAAGGGTCCTGGAGGGCTCTAGATGGTTCTGGGTGCTTTCAGAAGGGTCCTGGGTGTCTCTAGAAGGGCCTGGGGGCTTTTAGAAGGGTCCTGGGGGCTCTAGAAGGGTCTGGGTGCCTTTAGAAGGGTCCTGGGTGACTCTAGAATGTTCTGCTTGCTTCCAGAAGGGTCCTGGGTTCCTCTAGAAAGGTCTGGGGGCTTTTAGAAGAGTCCTGGTGGGCTATAGAAGGTTCTGGGGTCTTTTAGAAGGGTCCTGGGGTGCTCTAGAATGGTCTGGGGGCTTTTAGAAAGGTCCTGGGAGGCTCTAGAAGGGTCTGGGGTCTTTTAGAAAGGTCCTGGGAGTATCTAGATGGGTCTGGGGGCTTTTAGAAGGGTCCTGGGATGCTCTAGAAGGGTCTGGGGGCTTGTAGATGGGTCCTGGGGGGCTCTAGAAGGTTCTGGGTGCTTTTAGAAGGGTCCTGGGTGGCTCTAGAAGGGTCTGGGGGCTTTTAGAATGGTCCGGTGGGGCTCTAGAAGGGTCTGGGGGCTTTTAGAAGTGTCCTGGGGTGCTCTAGAAGGGTCTGGGGAATTTTAGAAGGGTCCTCGGATGCTCTAGAAGGGTCTGGGTGCTTTTAGAAGTGTCCTGGGGTGCTCTAGAAGGTTCTGGGTGCTTTCAGAAGGGTCCTGGGGGGCTCTAGAAGGGTCTGGGTGCCTTTAGAAGGGTCCTGGGTGACTCTAGAATGTTCTCCTGGCTTTCAGAAGGGTCCTGGGGTCCTCTAGAAGGGTCTGGGGTCTTTTAGAAGGGTCCGGGGGTCTCTAGAAGGGTCTGGGGACTTTTAGAAGGGTCCTGGGGTGCTCTAGAAGGGACGGGGTTCATTAAGAGGGGCCCTGGGTGCCTCTTGAAGGGTCTGGGGGCATTTAGAAGGGTCCTGGGGGGCTCTAGAAGGGTCTAGGGGCTTTTAGAAGGGTACTGGGGGGCTCTAGAAGGGTCTGGGGGCTTTTAGAATGATCCTGGGGGGCTCTAGAAGGGTCTGGGGGCTTTTCGAAGGATCCGGGGAGGGTCTAGAAGGGTCTCTGGGCTTTTAGAAGGGTCCTAGGGGCCTCTAGAAGGGTCTGGGGGCTTTTAGATGGGTCCTAGGGGGCTCTAGAAAGGTCTGGGGGCTTTTAGAATGATCCTGGGGGGCTCTAGAAGGGTCTGGGGGCTTTTAGAATGATCCGGGGACGGTCTAGAAAGGTCTGGGTGCTTTTGGAAGGATCCTAGGGGGCTCTAGAAGGGTCTGGCTGCTTTTAGAAGGATCCGGGGAAGGTCTAGAAGGGTCTGGGGGCATTTAGAAGGGTCCTGGGGTTCCCTAGAAGGGTCTGGTTGCTTTTAGAAGGGTACTGGGAGGCTCTAGAAGGGTCGGGGTGCTTTTATAAGGGTCCGGGGAGCCTCTAGAAGGGTCTGGGTGATTTGAGAAAGGTCCTGGGGGGCTCTAGAAGGGTCTGGGTGCTTTTAGAAGGGTCCTGGGTGGCTCTAGAAGGGTCTGGGTGCTTTTAGAAGGGTCCTGGGTGGCTCTAGAATAGTCTGGGTGCTTGTAGAAGGGTCATGTGGGGCTCTAGAAGTGTCTGGGGGCTTTTAGAAGGGTCCTGGGGGCCTCTAGAAGGGTCTGGGTGCTTTTAGAAGGGTCCTGGGTGGTTCTAGAAGGGACTGGGGGCTTGTAGAAGGGTCCTGGGTGCCGCTAGAAGGGTCTGGGTGCTTTTAGAAGGGTCCTGGTGGGCTCAAGAAGGGTCTGGGGGCTTTTAGAAGGGTCCTGGGGTGCTCTAGAAGGGTCTGGGTGCTTTTAGAAGGGTCCTCGGATGCTCTAGAAGGGTCTGGGGTCTTTTAGAAGGGATCTGGGGCCTCTAGAAAGGTCTGGGGTCTTTTAGAAAGGTCCTGGGAGGATCTAGAAGGATCTGGGGGCTTTTAGATGGGTCCTGGGGTTCTCTAGAAGGGTCTGGGGGCATTTAGAAGGGTCCTGAGGGGCTCTAGAATGGTCTAGGGGCTTTTAGAATGATCCGGGGTCGGTCTAGAAGGGTCTTTATGCTTTTTGAAAGATCCTAGGCGGCTCTAGAAGGGTCTGGGGTCTTTTAGAAGGGTCCTGGGGGGCTCTAGAAGGGTCTGGAGGCTTTTAGAAGGGTCTTGGGGGGCTCTAGAAGGGTCTGGGGGCTTTTAGAATAATCCGGGGAGGGTCTAGAATGGTCTGGGTTCTTTTAGAATAGTCCTGGGAAGTTTTAGAAGGGTCTGGGGTCTTTTAGAATGATCAGGGGAGGGTCTAGAAGGGTCTGGGCTCTTTTAGACGGGTCCTGGGGGGCTCTACAATAGTCTGGAGGCTTTTAGAGAGGTTCTGGGGGGCCCTAGAAGGGTCTGGGTTCATTTAGAATGATCCGGGGAGGGTCTAGAAAGGTCGGGGGGCTATTAGAAGGGTCCTGGGAGGCTCTAGAAGAATCTGGCGGCTTTTAGAATGATCCGGGGAGGGTCTAGAAGGGTCTGGGGGCCTTTAGAAGGGTCCTGGGGGGCTCTAGAATGGTCTGGGGGCTTTTAGAAGGGTCCTGGGGGAATCTAGAAGGGTCTGGGGGCTTTTAGAAGGGTCCTAGGGGCCTCTAGAAGAGTCTGGGTGCTTTTAGAAGGGTCCTGGGATGCTCTAGAATGGTCTGGGTGCTTTTAGAAGTGTCCTCGGATGCTCTAGAAGGGTCTGGGGGCATTTAGAAGGGTCCTGGGGGGCTCTAGAATGTTCTGGTTGCTTTCAGAAGGGTCCTGGGGGTCTCTAGAAGGGTCTGGGGCTTTTTGAAGGGTCCTGGGGGCTCTAGAATGGTCTGGGGGCTTTTAGAATGGTCCTGGGTGGCTCTAGAATGGTCTGGGTGCTTTTAGAAGGGTCCGGGGGGGCCCTAGAAGGGTCTGGGGAATTTTAGAAGGGTCCTCGGATTCTCTAGAAGGGTCTGGGGGCTTTTAGAAGGGTCCTGGAGAGCTCTAGATAGTTCTGGGGGCTTTCAGAAGGGTCCTGGGGGTCTCTAGAATGGTCTGGGTCTTTTAGAAGGGTCCTGGGGGGCTCTAGAAGGGTCTGTGTGCCTTTAGAAGGGTCCTGGGTGACTCTAGAATGTTCTGCAAGCTTTCAGAAGGGTCCTGGGTGGTTCTATAAGGGTCTGGGTGCTTTTAGAAGGGTCCTGGGTGGCTCTAGAAGGGTCTGGGGGCTTTTAGAAGGGTCCTGGGAGGCTCTGGAATGGTCTGGGGGCTTTTAGAAAGGTCCTGGGTGGCTCTAGAAGGGTCTGGGGGCTTTTCGAAGGGTCCTGGGTGTCTCTAGAATGGTCTGGGGGCTTATAGAAGGGTCCTGGGAGGCTCTAGATGGGTCTGGGTGCTTTTAGAAGGGTCCTGGGATGCTCTAGAAGGGTCTGGGGACTTGTAGATTGATCCTGGGGGGCTCTAGAAGGTTCTGGGTGCTTTTAGAAGGGTCCTGGGTGGCTCTAGAAGGGTCTGGGGGCTTTTAGAATGGTCCGGGGGGGCTCTAGAAGGGTCTGGGTGCTTTTAGAAGTGTCCTGGGGTGATCTAGAAGGGTCTGGGGAATTTTAGAAGGGTCCTCGGATGCTCTAGAAGGGTCTGGGTGCTTTTAGAAGGGTCCTGGAGGGCTCTAGAATGTTCTGGGGGCTTTCAGAAGGGTCCTGGGGTTCTCTAGAAGCGTCTGGGCGCTTTTAGAAGGGTCCTGGGGGGCTCTAGAAGGGTCTGGGTTCCTTTAGAAGGGTCCTGGGTGATTCTAGAATGTTCTGCTGGCTTTCAGAAGGGTCCTGGGGTCCTCTAGAAGGGTCTGGGGGCTTTTAGAATGGTCCTGGGGTGCTCTAGAAGGGTCTGGGGACTTTTAGAAGGGTCCTGGGGTGCTCTAGAAGGGACGGGGTTCCTTAAGAGGGGCCCTGGGTGCCTCTTGAAGGGTCTGGGGGCATTTAGAAGGGTCCTGGGGGACTCTAGAAGGGTCTAGGGGCTTTTAGAAGGGTACTGGGGGGCTCTAGAAGGGTCTGGGGGCTTTTAGAATGATCCTGGGGGGCTCTAGAAGGGTCTGGGAGCTTTTCGAAGGATCCGGGGAGGGTCTAGAAGGGTCTGGGGGCTTTTAGAAGGGTCCTAGGGGCATCTAGAAGGGTCTGGGGGCTTTTAGATGGGTCCTAGGGGGCTCTAGAAGGGTCTGGGGGCTTTTAGAATGATCCTGGGGGGCTCTAGAAGGGTCTGGGGGCTTTTAGAATGATCCGGGGACGGTCTAGAAAGGTCTGGGTGCTTTTTGAAGGATCCTAGGGGGCTCTAGAAGGTCTGGGGGCTTTTAGAAGGATCCGGGAAGGGTCTAGAAGGGTCTGGGGGCTTTTAGAATGATCCTGGGGTTCTCTAGAAGGGTCTGGTTGCTTTTAGAAGGGTACTGGGAGGCTCTAGAAGGGTCGGGGTGCTTTTATAAGGGTCCGGGGAGCCTCTAGAAGGGTCTGGGTGCTTTTAGAAAGGTCCTGGGGGGCTCTAGAAGGGTCTAGAGGCTTTTAGACGGGTCCTGGGGGCCTCTAGAAGGGTCTGGGTGCTTTTAGAAGGGTCCTGGGTGGCTCTAGAAGGGTCTGGGTGCTTGTAGAAGGGTCCTGGGGGGCTCTAGAAGTGTCTGGGGGCTTTTAGAAGGGTCCTGGGGGCCTCTAGAAGGGTCTGGGTGCTTTTAGAAGGGTCCTGGGGGGCTCTAGAAAGGTCTGGGGGCTTGTAGAAGGGTCGTGGGTCCCGCTAGAAGGGTCTGGGGGCTTTTAGAAGGGTCCTGCAGGGCTCAAGAAGGGTCTGGGGGCTTTTAGAACGGTCCTGGAGGGCGCTAGAAGGGTCTGGGGGCTTTTAGATGGGTCCTGGGGCCTCTAGAAAGGTCTGGGGGCTTTTAGAAAGGTCCTGGGAGGATCTAGAAGGGTCTGGGGGCTTTTAGAAGGATCCGGGGAGGGTCTAGAAGGGTCTGGGGGCTTTTAGAAGTGTCCTGGGGGGCTCTAGAAGGGTCTGGGGGCTTTTAGAAGGGTCCTGGGGGCCTCTAGAAGGATCTGGGGGCTTTTAGATGGGTCCTGGGGTTCTCTAGAAGGGTCTGGGGGCATTTAGAAGGGTCCTGAGGGGCTCTAGAAGGGTCTGGGGGCTTTTAGAATGATCCGGGGACGGTCTAGAAGGGTCTTTATGCTTTTTGAAGGATCCTAGGCGGCTCTAGAAGGGTCTGGGGTCTTTTAGAAGGGTCCTGGGGGGCTCTAGAAGGGTCTGGAGGCTTTTAGAAGGGTCTTGGGGGGCTCTAGAAGGGTCTGGGGTCTTTTAGAATAATCCGGGGAGGGTCTAGAATGGTCTGGGTTCTTTTAGAATAGTCCTGGGAGGTTTTAGAAGCGTCTGGGGTCTTTTAGAATGATCAGGGGAGGGTCTAGAAGGGTCTGGGCGCTTTTAGACGGGTCCTGGGGGGCTCTACAAGGGTCTGGAGGCTTTTAGAAGGGTTCTGGGGGGCCCTAGAAGGGTCTGGGTTCATTTAGAAGGATCCGGGGAGGGTCTAGAAAGGTCGGGGGGCTATTAGAAGGGTCCCTGGAGGCTCTAGAAGAATCTGGGGTCTTTTAGAATGATCCGGGGAGGGTCTAGAAGGGTCTGGGGGCCTTTAGAAGGGTCCTGGGGGGCTCTAGAATCGTCTGGGGGCTTTTAGAAGGTTCCTGGGTCCTCTAGAAGGGTCTGGGTACTTTTAGAAGGGTCCTGGGATGCTCTAGAAGGGTCTGGGTGCTTTTAGAAGAGTCCTGGGTGGTTCTAGAGGGTTCTGGGAGCTTTTAGAAGGGTCCTAGGGGCCTCTAGAAGGGTCTGGGGGCTTTTAGAAGGGTCCTGGGGGGATCTAGAATGTTCTGGGGGCTTTCAGAAGTGTCCTGGGGGTCTCTAGAAGGGTCTGGGGGCTTTTAGAAGGGTAATGGGGGGCTCTAGAATGGTCTGGGGGCTTTTAGAATGGTCCGGGGGGGCTCTAGAAGGGTCTGGGGAATTTTAGAAGGATCCTCGGATTCTCTAGAAGGGTCTGGGGGCTTTTAGAAGGGTCCTGGGGTGCTATAGAAGGTTCTGGGGGATTTCATAAGGGTCCTGGGGTCTCTAGAAGGGTCTGGGGGCTTTTAGAAGGGTCCTGGGGGGTTCTAGAAGGGTCTGGGTGCCTTTAGAAGGGTCCTGGGTGACTCTAGAATGTTCTGCTGGCTTTCAGAAGGGTCCTGGGTGGCTCTAGAAGGGTCTGGGGTCTTTTAGAAAGGTCCTGGGTGGCTCTAGAAGGGTCTGGGGGCTTTTCGAAGGGTCCTGGGTGTCTCTAGAAGGGTCTGGGTGCTTTTAGAAGGGTCCTGGGAGGCTCTAGATGGGTCTGGGTGCTTTTAGAAGGGTCCTGGGATGCTCTAGAAGGGTCTTGGGGCTTGTAGAAGGGTCCTGGGGTCTCTAGAAGGTTCTGGGTGCTTTTAGAAGGGTCCTGGGTGGCTCTAGAAGGGTCTGGGGGCTTTTAGAAGGGTCCGGGGGGGCTCTAGAAGGGTCTGGGTGCTTTTAGAAATGTCCTGGGTGACTCTAGAATGTTCTGCTGGCTTTCAGAATGCCCTGGGGTCCTCTAGAAGGGTCTAGGGGCATTTAGAATGATCCAGGGAGGGTCTAGAAAGGTCTGGGGGGCCTTTAGAATGGTCCTGGGGTGCTCTAGAAGGGTCTGGGTACTTTTAGAAGGGTCCTGGGAGGCTCTAGAAGGGTCTGGGTGCTTTTAGAAGAGTCCTGGGTGGCTCTAGAGGGTTCTGGGGGCTTTTAGAAGGGTATTAGGGGCCTCTAGAAGGGTCTGGGGGCTTTTAGAAGGGTCCTGGGATGCTCTAGAAGGGTCTGGGTGCTTTTAGAAGGGTCCTCGGATGCTCTAGAAGGGTCTGGGGGCTTTTAGAAGGGTCCTGGGGGGATCTAGAATGTTCTGGGTGCTTTCAGAAGGGTCCTGGGGGTCTCTAGAAAGGTCTGGGGGCTTTTAGAATGGTCCTGGGTGGCTCTAGAAGGGTCTGGGGGCTTTTAGAAGGGTCCGGGGGGGCTCTAGAAGGGTCTGGGGAATTTTAGAAGGGTCCTCGGATTCTCTAGAAGGGTCTGGGGGCTTTTAGAAGGGTCCTGGGGTGCTATAGAAAGGTCTGGGGGCTTTCAGAAGGGTCTTGGGGGTCTCTAGAAGGGTCTGGGGGCTTTTAGATGGGTCCTGGGGGGCTCTAGAAGGGTCTGGGTGCCTTTAGAAGGGTCCTGGGTGACTCTAGAATGTTCTGCTGGCTTTCAGAAGGGTCCTGTGTGGCTCTAGAAGGGTCTGGGGGCTTTTAGAAGGGTCCTGGGTGGCTCTAGAAGGGTCTGGGGGCTTTTAGAAGGGTCCTGGAGTGCTCTAGAAGGGTCTGGGGGCTTTTAGAAGGGTCCTGGGAGGCTCTAGAAGGGTCTGGGGCTTTTAGAAAGGTCCTGGGTGGCTCTAGAACGGTCTGGGTCCTTTTCGAAGGGTCCTGGGTGTCTCTAGAAGGGTCTGGGGGCTTTTAGAAGGGTCCTGGGAGGCTCTAGATGGGTCTGGGTGCTTTTAGAAGGGTCCTGGGATGCTCTAGAAGGGTCTTGGGGCTTGTAGAAAGGTCCTGGGGTCTCTAGAAGGTTCTGGGTGATTTTAGAAGGGTCCTGGGTGGCTCTAGAAGGGTCTGGGGGCTTTTAGAAGGGTCCGGGGGGGCTCTAGAAGGGTCTGGGTGCTTTTAGAAATGTCCTGGGGTGCTCTAGAAGGGTCTGGGGAATTTTAGAAGGGTCCTCGGATGATCTAGAAGGGTCTGGGCGCTTTTAGAAGGGTCCTGGGGGGCTCTAGAAGGCTCTGGGTGCCTTTAAAAGGGTCATGGGTTACTCTAGAATGTTCTGCTGGCTTTCAGAATGGTCCTGGGGTCCTCTAGAAGGGTCTGGGGTCTTTTAGATAGTCCGGGGTGGCTCTAGAAGGGTCTGGGGACGTTTAGAAGGGTCCTGGGGTGCTCTAGAAGGGACGGGGTTCCTTAAGAGGGGCCCTGGGTGCCTCTTGAAGGGTCTGGGGTCTTTTAGAAGGGTACTGGGGGGCTCTAGAAGGGTCTGGGGGCTTTTAGAATGATCCTGGGGGGCTCTAAAAGGGTCTGGGTTCTTTTCGAATTATCCGTTGAGGGTCTAGAAGGGTCTGGGGGCTTTTAGAATGGTCCTAGGGGCTTCTAGAAGGGTCTGGGGGCTTTTAGATGGGTCCTAGGGGGCTCTAGAAGGGTCTGGGGGCTTTTAGAATGATCCTGGGGGGCTCTAGAAGGGTCTGGGGGCTTTTAGAAGGATCCGGGGAGGGTCTAGAAGGGTCTGGGGGCTTTTAGAAGGGTCCTGGGGTTCTCTAGAAGGGTCTGGTTGCTTTTAGAAGGGTACTGGGAGGCTCTAGAAGGGTCTGGGTGCTTTTATAAGGGTCCGGGGAGCCTCTAGAAGGGGCTGGGTGATTTTAGAAAGGTCCTGGGGGGTATAGAAAGGTCTGGGGGCTTTTAGAAGGGTCCGGGGGGGCTCTAGAAGGGTCTGGGGAATTTTAGAAGGGTCCTCGGATTCTCTAGAAGGGTCTGGGGTCTTTTAGAAGGGTCCTGGAGGGCTCTAGAAGGTTCTGGGGGCTTTCAGAAGGGTCCTGGGTGTCTCTAGAAGGGTCTGGGTGCCTTTAGAAGGGTCCTGGGTGACTCTAGAATGTTCTGCTGGCTTTCAGAAGGGTCCTGGGGTCCTCTAGAAGGGTCTGGGGGCTTTTAGAAGGGTCCTGGGATACTCTAGAAGGGTCTTGGGGCTTGTAGAAGGGTCTTGGGGGGCTCTAGAAGGTTCTGGGTGCTTTTTGAAGGGTCCTGGGTTGCTCTAGAAGGGTCTGGGTGCTTTTAGAAGTGTCCTGGGGTGCTCTAGAAGGGTCCTCGGATGCTCTAGAAGGGTCTGGGTGCTTTTAGAAGGGTCCTGGAGGGCTCTAGAAGGTTCTGGGGGCTTTCAGAAGGGTCCTGGGGGTCTCTAGAAGGGTCTGGGCGCTTTTAGAAGGGTCCTGGGGGGCTCTAGAAGGGTCTGGGTGCCTTTAGAAGGGTCTTGGGGTGACTCTAGAATGTTCTGCTGGCTTTCAGAAGGGTCCTGGGGTCCTCTAGAAGGGTCTGGGGTCTTTTAGAAGGGTCCGGGGATGCTCTAGAAGGGTCTGGGGACTTTTAGAAGGGTCCTGGGGGACTCTAGAAGGGTCTAGGGGCTTTTAGAAGGGTACTGGGGGCCTCTGGAAGGGTCTGGGGGCTTTTAGAATGATCCTGGGGGACTCTAGAAGGGTCTGGGGGCTTTTAGAAGGGTCCTGTGGTGATCTAGAAGCGTCTGGGTTCTTTTAGAAGGGACCTGGGGTGCTCTAGAATGGTCTGGGGGCTTTTAGAAGCGTCCTGGGAGTCTCTAGAAGGGTCTGGGGGCTTTTAGAAAGGTCCTGGGTGGCTCTAGAAGGGTCTGGGGGCTTTTCGAAGGGTCCTGGGAGTCTCTAGAAGGGTCTGGGGCCTTTTAGAATGATCCGGGGACGGTCTAGAAGGGTCTTTATGCTTTTTGAAGGATCCTAGGCGGCTCTAGAAGGGTCTGGGGTCTTTTAGAAGGGTCCTGGGGGGCTCTAGAAGGGTCTAGAGGCTTTTAGAAGGGTCCTGGGGGCCTCTAGAAGGGTCTTTGGGCGTTTAGAAGGGACCTGTGAGGCTCTGGAAGGGTCTGGGTGCTTTTATCAGGGTCCTGGGTGCCTCTAGAAGGGTCTGGGGGCTTTTACAAGGGACCGGGGGGGCTCTAGAAGGGTCTGGGGACTTTTAGAAGGGTCCTGGTGGCCCCTAGACGGGTCTGGGGGCTATTAGAAGGGTCCTGGGGGGCTCTAGAAGGGTCTGGGTGCTTGTAGAAGGGTCCTGGGGGGGTCTAGAACGGTCTGGGGGCTTTTAGAAGGGTCCTGGGGGTCTCTAGAAGGGTCTGGGTGCTTTTAGATGGGTCCTAGAGGGCTCTAGAAGGGTCAGGGTGTTTTAGAATGATCCGGGGACGGTCTAGAAGGGTCTGGGTGCTTTTTGAAGGATCCTAGGGGGCTCTAGAAGGGTCTGGGGGCTTTTAGAATGATCCGGGGAGGGTCTAGAAGGGTCTGGGTGCTTTTAGAAGGGTCCTGGGGGTCTCTAGAAGGGTCTGGTGGCTTTTAGAAGGGTCCTGGGAGGCTCTGGAAGGGTCTGGGTGCTTTTATAAGGGTCCGGGGAGCCTCTAGAAGGGTCTGGGTGCTTTTGGAAAGGTCCTGGAGTGCTCTAGAAGGGTCTAGAGGCTTTTAGACGAGTCCTGGTGTGCTCTAGAAGGGACGGGGGTTCTTAAGAAGGGCCCTGGGGCCTCTAGAAGGGTCTGGGGGGTTTTAGAAGGGTCCTGGGGGGCTCTAGAAGGGTTTGGAAGTTTTTAGAATCGTCCTGGGGGCTCTAAAAGAGTCTGGGGGCTTTTAGAAGGGTCCTGGGGGGCTCTAGAAGGGTCTGGGGTCTTTTATACTGTTCTGGGGGTCTGTAGAAGGGTCTGGGTGCTTTTAGAAGGGTCCTGTGGGGCTCTAGAAGGATCTGGGGGCTTTCAGAAGGGTCGTGGGGTCCTCTAGAAGGGTCTAGGGGCTTTTAGAAGGGTCCGGGGGAGCTCTAGAAGGGTCTGGGGGCTTTTAGAAGGGTCCTAGTGTGCTCTAGAAGGTACGGGGGGGCTTAAGAGGGGCCCTGGGGCCTCTAAAAGGGTCTGGTGTCTTTTAGAAGGGTCCTGGGGGGCTCTATAAGGGTCTGGAGGATTTTAAAAGGGTCCGGGGGGCTCTAGAAGTGTCTGGGTGCTTTTAGAAGGGTCCTGGGGTGCTCTAGAAGAAACTGGGGGCTTTTATAGGGTCCTGGGGGTCTGTAGAATGGTCTGGGGGCTTTCAGAAGGGTCCTGGGGGACTCTAGAAGGGTCTGGGTGCATTTAGAAGGGTACAGGGGGGCTCTAGAAGGGTCTGGGTGCTTTTAGAATGGTCCTGGGGGCCTCTAGAAGCGTCTGGGTTCTTTTAGAAGGGTCCTTGGGTGCTCTAGAAGGGTCTGGGTTCTTTTAGAAAGGTCCTGGGGTGCTCTAGAAGGGTCTGGGGGCTTTTAGAAGGATCCGGGGAGGGTCTAGAATGGTCTGGGGGCTTTTAGAATGGTCCTGGGGGGCTCTAGAAGGGTCTGGGTGCTTTTAGAAGGGTCCTGTGGGGCTCTAGAAGGGTCTGGGGGCTTTTAGAAGTGTCCTGGGGGTCTCTAGAAGGGTCTGTAGGCTTTTATAGGGTCCTCGGGGTCTGTAGAAGTGCCTGGGTGCTTTTAGAAGGGTCCTGTGGGGCTCTAGAAGGTTCTGGGGGCTTTCAGAAGGGTCCTGGGGGCCTCTAGAAGGGTCTAGGGGCTTTTAGAAGGGTCCGGGGGGGCTCTAGAAGGGTCTGGGGGCTTTTAGAAGGGTCCTGGGGTGATCTGGAAGGGTCTGGGGACTTTTAGAAGGGTCCTGGGCTGCTCTAGAAGGGACTGGGTGCCTTAAGAGGGGCCCTGGAGGGCTCTAGAATGGTCTGGTGTCTTTTAGAAGGGTCCTGGGGTGCTATAGAAGGGTCTGGGGACTTTTAGAATGGTCCTGGGGATATCTAGAAGTGTCTGGGGGCTTTTAGAATTATCCGGAGAGGGTCTAGAAGTTTCTGCGGCCTTTTAGAAGGGTCCTGGGGGGCTCTAGAAGGGTCTGGGGGCTTTTAGAAGGGTCTTGGCGTGCTCTAGAATGGTCTGGGGGCCTTAAGATGGGCCCTGGGTACATCTAGAAGGGTCTGGGGTCTTTTTAGAAGGGTCCTGGGGGGCTCTAGAAGGGTCTGGGTGCTTTCAGAAGGGTCCTGGGGGGCTCTAGAAGGGTCGGGGGCTTTTAGAAGGGTCCTGGGAGGGTCTAGAAGGGTCTGGGGGCTTTTAGAAGGGTCCTGGTTGCCTCTAGAAGGGTCTCGGGACTTTTAGAAGGGTCCTGGGGGCCTCTAGAAGGGTCTGGGGTCTTTTAGAATGGTCCTGGGGGACTCTAGAAGGGTCTGGGGGCTTTTAGATGTGTCCTGGGGGGCTCTAGAATGGTCTGGGGGCTTTTAGATGGGTCCTGGATGTCTCTAGAAGGGTCTGGGTTCTTCTAGAGCCAAAATTTTAATTTTGCACATTTGGGGAATTCGGGGTTAGAGGCAGGGTTAGGGTTAGGGTTAGGGTTAGGGTTAGGGTTAGGGTTAGGGTTAGGGTTAGGGTTAGAGTTAGGGTTAGGGTTAGGGTTAGGGTTAGGGTTAGGGTTAGGGTTATGGTTAGGGTTAGTGTTAGGGTTAGGGTTAGGGTTAGGGTTAGGGTTATAGTTAGAGTTAGTGTTAGGGTTAGGGTTAGAGTTAGGATTAGGGTTAGGGTTAGGGTTAGAGTTAGGGTTAGGGTTAGGGTTAGGGTTAGGGTTAGGGTAAGGGTTAGGGTTAGGGTTAGGGTTAGGGTTAGAGTTAGAGTTAGGGTTAGGGTTAGGGTTAGGGTTAGGGTTAGGGTTAGGGTTAGAGTTAGGGTTAGGGTTAGGGTTAGGGTTAGGATTAGGGTTAGGGTTAGGGTTAGGGTTAGGGTTAGAGTTAGGGTTAGAGTAAGAGTTAGGGTTAGGGATAGGGTTAGGAACCTTTTTTAGCCCTACAGGACCCATCTAAAAGCACTCAGACCATTCAACATCCCCTCAGGACCCTCCTAACTGTCCCCAGATCCTTCTAGAGCCCACCAGGACCCTTCTAAAAGACCCAGACCCCTCTAGAGCCCCCCAAGAACATTCTAAAAGCCCCCAGACCCTTCTATAGCCCCCCAGGACCCTTCTAATAGCCCCCAGAGTTTTCTAGATGCCCCCAGGACGCTTCTAAAAGCCCTAACACCCTTCTAGAGGCCCCCAGGACCCTTCTAAAAGCCTCCAGACACTTCTAGAGCTCCCCAGGACCCTTCTAAAATCCCCCAGACCCTTCTAGAGGCCCCAAGGGCCCCTCTAATGGTCCCCAGACCCTTCTAGAGCCCCCCAGGACCCATCTAAAAGCACCCAGACCCTTCTACATCCCCACAGAACCCTTCTAAAAGCCCCCAGACCCTTCTAGAGCCACCCAGGTCCCTTCTAAAAGCACCCAGACCCTTCTAGATGCACCCAGGACCCTTCTGAAAGCACCCAGACCCTTCTAGACCATCCCCGGATCATTCTAAAAGCACCCAGATCCATCTAGAGCCCACCAGGACTCTTCTAAAACCCTCCAGACCCTTCTAGAGGCACCCAGGACCCTTCTGAATTCCCCCAGACCCTTCTAGACCCACCAGGACCCTTCTAAAAGCCTCCAGACCCTTCTAGAGCTCCCCAGGACCCTTCTAAATGCACCCAGACATTTCTAGCGCCCCCCAGGACCCTTCTAAAAGCCCCCAGACCCATCTAGAGCTCCCCAGGACCCTTCTAAAAGCCACCAGACCCTTCTAGAGCCCCCCAGGACCCTTCTAAAAGCACCCAGACCCTTCGAGAGCCCCACAGGACCCTTCTAAAAGCCACCAGACCCTTCTAGACCCTCCCCGAATCCTTCTAAAAGCACTCAGACCCTTCTAGAGACACGCAGGACCCTTCTAAAAGGCCCCAGAACCCTTCTAGAGCCTCCCAGGACCATTCTAAAAGCCCCCAGACAATTCTAGAGCTCCCCAGGACCCTTCTAAAATCCCCCAGACCCTTCTAGAGGACCCCAGTGCCCATCTAATGCTCCCCAGACCCTTCTAGAGCCCCCAAGGACCCTTCTAAAAGCCCCCAGAGCCTTCTAGACCCTCCCTGGATCCTTCTAATAGCACCCAGACCCTTCTAGAGCCCCCCAGGACCCTTCTACAAGACCTCCGAACCCTTCTAGAGCCTCTACGGACCCTTATAAAAGCCCCCGGACCCTTCTAGAGCCCCCCAGGACCCATCTAAAAGCCCCCAGACCCTTCTACAGCCACACAGGACCCTTCTGAAAGCACCCAGACCCTTCTAGAGCCCCCCAGGACCCTTCTAAAAGAACCCAGACCCTTCTACACCCTCCCCGGATCATTCTAAAAGCACCCAGACCCTTCTACAGCCTACCAGGACCCTTCTAAAATCCTTCAGACCCTTCTAGAAGCCCCCAGACCCTTATGAAAGCCCCCAGAGCCTTGTAGATGCCCCCAGGACCCTTCTAAAAGCAACCACACCCTTCTAGAGCCCCCCAGGACGCTTCTAAAAGCCCCCAGACCATTCTAGAGCCCCGCAGGACCATTCTAAAAGCCCCCAGACCCTTCTAAAGACCCCCAGGACCTTTCTAAAAGCACCCAGACCCTTCTAGAGCCTCCCACAAAATTTTTAAGAAGGATACTACATACAGAATTTTAGTTAGACTATGTGCCAGACTGATACTTGAGTGACCACTTCTAGACCCTCCCCGAATCCTTCTAAAACACCCAGACCCTTCTAGAGCCTCCCAGGACCCTTCTAATATACCGCAGACATTTCTAGAGGCCCCCAGGACCCTTCTAAGAGCACCCAGACCATTCTAGATCCCCCCAGGACCCTTCTAAAAGCCCCCAGACCCTTCTAGAGACCCGCAGGACCCTTCTAAAAGCCCCCAGACCCTTCTAGATTCTCCCAGGACCCTTCTAAAAGCCCCCAGACACTTCTAGAGCTCCCCAGGACCCTTCTAAAATCCCCCAGACCCTTCTAGAGGCAACCAGGGCTTCTCTAATGGTCCCCAGACCCTTCTAGAGCCCCCAAGGACCCTCCTAAAAGGACCCAGAGCCTTCTAGACCCTCCCCGGATCCTTCTAATAGACCCCAGACCCTTCTAGAGCCACGCAGGACCCTTCTAAAAGCACCCAGACCTTTCTAGAGGCCCCCTGGACCCTTCAAAAAGCCCCCAGACCCTTCTAGAGCCTCCCAGGGCCAATTTAAAAGCAACCAGACCCTTCTAGATCCTCCCAGGACCCTTCTAAAAGCACCCTGACCCTTCTAGAGCCCCCCAGGACCTTTCTAAATGCACCCAGACCGTTCTAGAGCCCCAAGGACCCTTCTAAAAGCACCCATACCCTTCTAGAGACTCTACAGGACCCTTCTAGAAGCCCCCAGACCCTTCTAGAGCCCCCCAGGACAATTCTAAAAGCACCCAGACCCTTCCAGAGCCCCCTAGGACCCTTCTCAAAGACCCCAGACCCTTCTAGATTCCTCCAGGACCCTTCTAAAAGCACCCAGACCCTTCTAGAGACCCGCAGGACCCTTCTAAAAGCCCCCAGACCCTTCTATATTCCCCCAGGACCCTTCTAAAAGACCCCAGACCCTTCTAGAGCTCCCCAGGACCCTTCTAAAATCCCCCAGACCCTTCTAGAGGCCGCCAGGGCTCCTCTAATGGTCCCCAGACCCTTCTAGAGCCCCCAAGGACCATTCTAAAAGCCCCCAGAGACTTCTAGACCCTCCCCGGATCCTTCTAATAGCACCCAGACCCTTCTAGAGCCCCCCAGGACCCTTCTAAAAGGCCCCAGACCCTTCTAGAGCCTCCCAGGACCCTTTTAAAATCCCTCAGACACTTCTAGAGGCCCCCAGGACCCTTCTAAAATACCCCAGAGCCTTCAAGATGCCCCCAGGACAATTCTAAAAGACCTCACACCCTTCTAGAGCCCCCCAGGAACCTTCTAAAAGCCCCCAGACCCTTCTAGAGACCCGCAGGACCCTTCTAATAGCACTCAGACCCTTCTAGAGTCTACCAGGACCATTCTAAAAGCACCCAGACCATTCTAGATGACCCAGGACCATTCTAAACTCCCCCAGACCCTTCCAGAGCCCCCCAGGACGCTTCTAAATGCCCCCAGACCCATCTAGAGCACCCCAGGACTCTTCTAAAAGCCTCCAGTCCCTTCTAGAGGCCCCCAGGACCCTTCTGAATGCCCCCAGACCCTTCTAGAGCCCCCCAGGACTCTTCTAAAAGACCCCAGACCATTCCAGAGGCCAACAGGACCCTTCTGAAAGCGCCCAGACCCTTCTAGAGCAACCCAGGACCCTTCTAAATGCACCCAGACACTTCTAGCGCCACCCAGGACCCTTCTAAAAGCCCCCAGACCCTTCTAGCGCTCCCCAGGACCCTTCTAAAAGTCCCCAGACACTTCTAGACCCCCCAGGACCCTTCTAAAAGCACCCAGACCCTTCTAGAGCCCCCCAGGACACTTCTAACAGCCCCCAGACCATTCTAGACCCACCCCGAATCCTTCTGAAAGCGCCCAGACCATTCTAGAACCTCCCAGGACCCTTCTAAAAGGCCGCAGACACTTCTAGAGGATCCCAGGACCCTTCTAAAAGACCCCAGAGCCTTCTAGATGACCCCAGGACCCTTCTAAAAGACCTCACACACTTTAGAGCCCCCCAGGACCCTTCTAAAAGCCCCCAGACCCTTCTAGATCCCCCCAGGACCCTTCTAAAAGTACCCAGACCATTCTAGAGCCCCCTAGGACTCTTCTTAAAGCCCCCAGACCCTTCTAGACCCTACCCGGATCCTTCTAAAAGCACCCAGACCCTTCTAGAGCCTCCCAGGACCCTTCTAAAATCCCTCAGACCTTTCTAGAGCCCCCCAGGACCCTTATAAAAGCACCCAGAGCCTTCTAGATGCCCACAGGACCCTTCTAAAAGTTCCCACACCCTTCTAGAGCCACCTAGGACCCTTCTAAAAGCCTCCAGACCATTCTAGAACCCCCCAGGACCCTTCTAACAGCCCCCAGACCATTCTAGATCCTCCCCGTATCCTTCTAAAAGACCCCAGACCATTCTAGAGGCCACCAGGACCCTTCTAAAAGCCGCCAGACCCTTCTAGATCCTCCCCGGATCCTTCTAAAATCCTCCAGACCTTTGTAGAGCCTCCCAGGACCCTTTTAAAAGTCCCCAGACCAATCTATAGACCCCTATGACGTTTCTAAAAGCACCCAGACGCTTCTAGACCCTCCCCGAATCCTTCTTAAAGCACCCAGACCCTTCTAGAGCCTCCCAGGTCCCTTCTAATATCCCGCAGACACTTCTAGAGGCCCCCAGGACCCTTATAAAAGCCCCCAGAGCATTCTAGATGACCCAGGACCCTTCTAAAAGACCTAACACCCTTCTAGAGCCCCCGAGGACCCTTCTAAGAGCCCCCAGACCCTTCTAGATCCCCTCAGGACCCTTCTAAAAGCTCCCAGACCCTTCTAGAGCCCCACAGGACCCTTCTAAAAGCCCCCAGACATTTCTAGAGGACACCAGGACCCTTCTAAAAGCCCCCAGATCTTTCTAGAGCTCCCCAGGACCATTCTAAAATCCCTCATACCCTTCTAGAGTCCCCCAGGGCTCCTCTAATCGTCCACAGACCCTTCTAGAGCAACCAAGGACCATTCTAAAAGCCCCCAGACCCTTCTAGAGGCACCCAGGACCCTTCAGAAAGCACCCAGACCCTTCTAGAGCCCCGCAGGACCCTTCTACAAGCCGCCAGACCCTCCTAGAGCCTCCCCGGATCCTTCTAAAATCCTCCAGACATTTTTAGAGCCCCCCAGAATCCTTCTAAAAGCCCCCAGACCCTTCCAGACCATCCCCGGATCCATCTAAAAGCTCCCAGACCCATCTAGAGCACCCCAGGACTCTTCTAAAAGCCTCCAGACCCTTCTAGAATCACCCAGGACCCTTCTGAATGCCCTCAGACCTTTCTAGACCCCCCAGGACCCATCTAAAAGCCTCCAGACCCTTCTAGATGCCCCCAGGACCCTTCTGAAAGCAGCCAAACCCTTCTAGAGCTCCCCAGGAACCTTCTAAATACGCCCAGACACTTCTAGCGCCTCCCAGGACCCTTCTAAAAGCCCCCAGACCCTTCTAGAGCTCCCCAGGACCCTTCTAAAAGCCCCCAGACCCTTCTAGATCCCCCAAAGGACCCTTCTAAAAGCACCCAGACCCTTCTAGAGCCACACAGGACCCTTCTAAAAGCCACCAGACCCTTCTAGAACCTCCCCGAATCATTCTAAAAGCACCCAGACCCTTCTAGAGCCTCCCAGGTCCCTTCTAACATCCCTCAGACATCTCTAGAGGCCCCCAGGACCCTTCTAAAAGCCCCCAGAACCTTCTAGATGCCCCCATACCCTTCTAAAAGCCATCACACCCTTCTAGAGCACCCCAGGACCCTTCTAAAAGGCCCCAGACCCTTATAGAGCCGCCCAGGACTCTTCTAAAAGCCCCCAGACCCTTCTAGAGACCCGCAGGACCCTTCTAAACGCCCCCAGACCCTTCTAGAGTCTACCAGGACCCTTCAAAAAGCCCCCAGACCCTTCTAGAGCTGCCCAGGAGAAATCTAAACTCCCCCAGACCTTTCTAGAGGCCCCCAGGGCTCCTCTAATGGTCCCCAGACCATTCTAGAGCCCCCAAAGACCCTTCTAAAAGCCTCCAGACCCTTCTAGAGACACGCAAGACCCTTCTAAAAGAACCCAGACCCTTCTAGAGCCTCCCAGGACCCTTCTAAAAGCCCCCAGACAATTCTAGAGCTCCCCAGGACCCTTCTAAAATCTCCCAGACCCTTCTAGAGGACCCCAGTGCCCCTCTAATGGTCCCCAGACCTTTCTATAGCCCCCAAGGACCCTTCTAAAAGCCCCCAGACCCTTCTAGACCCTCCCAGGATCCTTCTAATAGCTCCCCAGACCCTTCTAGAGCCCCCCAGGACCCTTCTAAAAGCCCACAGACCCTTCTAGAGCCTCCACGGACCATTCTGAAAGCCCCCGGACCCTTCCAGAGCACCCCAGGACCCATCTAAAGCCCCCAGACCCTTCTACTGCCCCACAGGACCATTCTAAAAGCTCCCAGACCATTCTAGAGCCACCCAGGACCCTTCTAAAAGCACCTAGACCCTTCTAGAGGCCCCCAGGACCCTTCTAAAAGCCCCCAGACCTTTCTAGAGGACCCCTGGACCCTTGAAAAATACCCCAGACCCTTCTAGAGCCTCCCAGGACCATTCTAAAAGCACCCAGACACTTCTAGAGCCTCCCAGGACCCTTCTAAAAGCACCCAGACCCTTCTAGAGCCCACCAGGACCATTCTAAAAGCCCCCAGACCCTTCTAGAGCCTCGCAGGACCCTTCTAAAAGCCCCCAGATCCTTCTAGAGACCCTACAGTACCCTTCTAAAAGCCCTCAGACCCTTCTAGCTTCTCCCAGGACCCTTCTAAAAGCTCCCAGACCCTTCTAGAGCACCCCAGGACCCTTCTAAAAACACCCAGACCCTTCTAGAGCCCCCTAGGACCCTTCTCAAAGACCCCAGAGCCTTCTAGAGTCCTCCAGGGCCCTTCTAAAAGCCCCCAGACCCTTCTAGAGACACGCAGGACCCTTCTAAAAGCCCCCAGACCCTTCTAGAGCACCCCAGGACCCTTCTAAATGCCCCCAGACCTTTCTAGAGGCCCCCAGGATCCTTCTAAAATCCCCCAGACCCTTCTAGAGACCCCCAGGACCATTCTAAATGCCCCCAGACGCTTCTAGAGCTCCCCAGGACCTTCTAAAAGCCTCCAGACTTTTCTAGAGGCACGCAGGACCCTTCTGAAAAACCCCAGACCCTTCTAGATCCGCCCAGGACCCTTCTAAAAGCCCCCAGACCATTCTAGAGCCCCCCATAACTCCTCTAAAAGCACCCAGACCCTTCTAGAGAAGCCCAGGGCCCCTATAAAAGCACCCAGACCCTTCTAGAGCTCCCCAGGACCCTTCTAAAATCCCTCAGACCCTTCTAGAGCCCCCCAGGACCCTTCTAAAATCCCCCAGACCCTTCTAGAACCGCCCAGGACTCTTCTAAAACCACCCAGACCGTTCTAGACCCTCCCCGGATCCTTCTAAAAGCCCCCACACCCTTCTAGAGCCACCCAGGACCCTTCTAAAAGCCTCCAGACCCTTCTAGAGCCACCAAGGACCCTTCTAAATGCCCCCAGACCCTTCTAGAGATTCCACGTATCCTTCTAAAAGCCCCCAGACCAATCTAGAGCCCACCAGGACCCTTCTAAATGCCCCCAGACCAATCTAGAGCCCCCAGGACTCTTCTAAAAGCATCCAGTCCCTTCTAGAGGCCACCAGGACCGTTCTGAATGCCCCCAGACCATTCTAGAGCCCATCAGGACCATTCTAAAAGCCTCCAGACCCTTCTACATGCCCCCAGGACCCTTCTGAAAGCCCCCAGACCCTTCTAGAGCCCCCCATAACTCCTCTAAAAGCACCCAGACCCTTCTAGAGAAGCCCAGGGCCCCTATAAAAGCACCCAGACCCTTCTAGAGCTCCCCAGGACCCTTCTAAAATCCCTCAGACCCTTCTAGAGCCCCCCAGGACCCTTCTAAAATCCCCCAGACCCTTCTAGAACCGCCCAGGACTCTTCTAAAACCACCCAGACCGTTCTAGACCCTCCCCGGATCCTTCTAAAAGCCCCCACACCCTTCTAGAGCCACCCAGGACCCTTCTAAAAGCCTCCAGACCCTTCTAGAGCCACCAAGGACCCTTCTAAATGCCCCCAGACCCTTCTAGAGATTCCACGTATCCTTCTAAAAGCCCCCAGACCAATCTAGAGCCCACCAGGACCCTTCTAAATGCCCCCAGACCAATCTAGAGCCCCCAGGACTCTTCTAAAAGCATCCAGTCCCTTCTAGAGGCCACCAGGACCGTTCTGAATGCCCCCAGACCATTCTAGAGCCCATCAGGACCATTCTAAAAGCCTCCAGACCCTTCTACATGCCCCCAGGACCCTTCTGAAAGCCCCCAGACCCTTCTAGAGCTCCCCAGGACTCTTCTAAAAAGCCCCAGACCCTTCTAGAGCCCCCCAGGACCCGTCTAAAAGACCCCAGACCCTTCTAGAGCTCCACAGGACCCTTCTAAAAGCCCCAGACCCTTCTAGACCCCCCCCGGATCCTTCTAAAAGCACCCAGACCCTTCTAGAGCCTCCCCGGACCCTTCTAAAAGGCCGCAGACAATTCTAGAGGCCCCCAGGACCCTTCTAAAAGCACCCAGAGACTTCTAGATGCACACAGGACCATTCAAAAAGCCCTCACACCCTTCTAGAGCCCACCAGGACCCTTCAAAAAGCCGCCAGACCCTTCTAGAACCCCCCAGGACCCTTCTAAAAGCCCCCAGACGCTTCTAGAGACCCGCAGGACCCTTCTAAATGCACCCAGACCCTTCTAGATTATCCCAGGACCCTTCTAAAAGCCCCCAGACCCTTCTAGAGCTCCCCAGGACCCTTCTAAAAGCCCCAAGACCCTTCTAGAGCTCCCCAGGACCCTTCTAAATGCCCCCAGACGCTTCTAGAGACCCGCAGGACCCTTCTAAATGCACCCAGACCCTTCTAGATTATCCCAGGACCCTTCTAAAAGCCCCCAGACCCTTCTAGAGCTCCCCTGGACCCTTCTAAAAGCCCCAAGACCCTTCTAGAGCTCCCCAGGACCCTTCTAAATGCCCCCAGACCCTTCTAGATGCCCCCAGGACCCTTCTAAAAGCACCCAGACCCTTCTAGAGCCCCACAGGACCCTTCTAAAAGCCCCCAGACCCTTCTAGACCCTCCCCGAATCCTTCTAAAAGCAACCAGACCCTTCTAGAGCCTCCCAGGACCCTTTTAAAATCCCTCAGACACTTCTAGAGGCCCCCAGGACCCTTCTAAAAGCCATCAGAGTCTTCGAGATGCCCCCAGGACCCTTCTAAAAGAACTCACACCCTTCTAGAGCCCCCCAGGACCATTCTAAAAGAACCCAGACCCTTCTAGAGACCCGAAGGACCCTTCTAAAAGCACTCAGACCCTTCTAGAGTCTCCCAGGACCCTTCTAAAAGCACCCAGACCCTTCTAGAGCTCCCCAGGACCTATCTAAACTCCCCCAGACCCTTCTAGAGCCGCCCAGGACCATTCTAAATGTCCCCAGACCCATCTAGACCCCCCCAGGACTCTTCTAAAAGCCTCCAGACCCTTCTAGAGGCCAACAGGACCCTTCTGAAAGCCCCCAGACCCTTCTAGAGCTCCCCAGGACCCTTCTAAATGCACCCAGACACTTTTAGCGCCACCCAGGACCCTTCTAAAAGACCCCAGACCCTTCTAGAGCTCCCCAGGACCCTTCTAAAAGCACCCAGACCCTTCTAGAGCCCCCCAGGACCCTTCTAAAAGCACCCAGACCCTTCTAGAGCCCCACAGGACCCTTCTAAATGCCCCCAGACTCTTCTAGACCCTCCCCGAATCCTTCTAAAAGCACCCAGACCATTCCAGAGCCTCCCAGGACCCTTCTAAAATCCCTCAGACACTTCTAGAGGCCCACAGGACACTTCTAAAAGCCCCCAGAGCCTTCTAGATGCCCCCAGGACCATTCTAAAAGCCCTCACACCCTTCTAGAGCACCCCAGGACCCTTCTAAAAGCCCCCAGACCCTTCTAGAGCCCCCCAGGACCCTTCTAAAAGCCCCCAGACCCTTCTAGAGACCCGCAGGACCCTTCTAAATGCCCCCAGACCCTTCTAGAGTCTCCCAGGCCCATTCTAAAAGCCCCCAGACCCTTCTAGAGCTCCCCAGGACCCTTCTAAAATAACCCAGACCCCTCTAGAGGCCCCCAGGGCTCCTCTAGTGGTCCCCACACCCTTCTAGAGCAACCAAGGACCCTTCTAAAAGCCCCCAGACCCTTCTAGAGACACGCAGGACTCTTCTAAAAGCCCCCAGACCCTTCTAGAGCCCCCCAGGACCCTTCTAAATGACCCCAGACCCATCTAGAGCCCCCCAGGACTCTTCTAATAGACTCCAGACCCTTCTAGAGGCCCGAAGGACCCTTCTGAATGCCCTCAGACCCTTCTAGAGCCCCCTAGGACCCTTCTATAAAGCCTCCAGACACTTCTAGAGGCCCCCAGGACCCTTCTAAAAGCCCCCAGACCCTTCTAGAGACACCCAGGACCCTTCTAAGAGCACCCAGACACTTCTAGCGCCCTCAGGACCCTTCTAAAAGCCCCAAGACCCTTCTAGAGCTCCCCAGGACCCTTCTAAAAGCACCCAGACCCTTCTAGAGGCACCCAGGACCCTTCTAAAAGCACCCAGACCCTTCTAGAGCCACACAGGACCCTTCTAAAAGCCCCCAGACCCTTCTAGACCCTCCCCGAATCCTTCTAAAAGCAACCAGACCCTTCTAGAGCCTCCCAGGACCCTTTTAAAATCCCTCAGACACTTCTAGAGGCCCCCAGGACCCTTCTAAAAGCCATCAGATTCTTCGAGATGCCCCCAGGACCCTTCTAAAAGACCTCACACCCTTCTAGAGCCCCCCAGGACCATTCTAAAAGAACCCAGACCCTTCTAGAGATCCGAAGGACCCTTCTAGAAGCACTCAGACCCTTCTAGAGTCTCCCAGGACCCTTCTAAAAGCACCCAGACCCTTCTAGAGCTCCCCAGGACCTATCTAAACTCCCCCAGACCCTTCTAGAGCCCCCCAGGACCATTCTAAATGTCCCCAGACCCATCTAGAGCCCCCCAGGACTCTTCTAAAAGCCTCCAGACCCTTCTAGAGGCCCCCAGGACCCTTCTGAATGCCCCCAGACCCTTCTAGAGCCCCCCAGAACTCTTCTAAAAGCCTCCAGACCCTTCTAGAGGCCAACAGGACCCTTCTGAAAGCCCCCAGACCCTTCTAGAGCTCACCAGGACCCTGCTAAATGCACCCAGACACTTTTAGCGCCACCCAGGACCCTTCTAAAAGACACCAGACCCTTCTAGAGCTCCCCAGGACCCTTCTGAAAGCACCCAGACCCTTCTAGAGCCCCCCAGGACCCTTCTAAAAGCACCCAGACCCTTCTAGAGCCCCACAGGACCCTTCTAAATGCCCCCAGACTCTTCTAGACCCTCCCCGAATCCTTCTAAAAGCACCCAGACCACTCCAGAGCCTCCCAGGACCCTTCTAAAATCCCTCAGACACTTCTAGAGGCCCACAGGACACTTCTAAAAGCCCCCAGAGCCTTCTAGATGCCCCCAGGACCATTCTAAAAGCCCTCACACCCTTCTAGAGCACCCCAGGACCCTTCTAAAAGCCCCCAGACCCTTCTAGAGCCCCCCAGGACCCTTCTAAAAGCCCCCAGACCCTTCTAGAGACCCGCAGGACCCTTCTAAATGCCCCCAGACCTTTCTAGAGTCTCCCAGGACCCTTCTAAAAGCCCCCAGACCCTTCTAGAGCTCCCCAGGACCCTTCTAAAATACCCCAGACCCATCTAGAGGCCTCCAGGGCTCCTCTAGTGGTCCCCACACCCTTCTAGAGCCCCCAAGGACCCTTCTAAAAGCCCCCAGACCCTTCTAGAGACACGCAGGACTCTTCTAAAAGCCCCCAGACCCTTCTAGAGCCTCCCAGGACCTTTCTAAAAGCCCCCAGACAATTCTAGACCTCCCGAGGACCCTTCTAAAATAACCCAGACCATTCTAGAGGCTCCCAGTGCCCCTCTAATGGTCCCCAGACCCTTCTAGAGCCCACCAGGACCATTCTAAAAGCCCCCAGACCCTTCTAGAGCCTCGCAGGACCCTTCTAAAAGCCCCCAGACCCTTCTAGAGACCCTACAGGACCCTTCTAAAAGCCCTCAGACCCTTCTAGCGTCTCCCAGGACCCTTCTAAAAGCTCCCAGACCCTTCTAGAGCACCCCAGGACCCTTCTAAAAACACCCAGACCCTTCTAGAGCCCCCTAGGACCCTTCTCAAAGACCCCAGAGCCTTCTAGAGTCCTCCAGGGCCCTTCTAAAAGCCCCCAGAACCTTCTAGAGACACGCAGGACCCTTCTAAAAGCCCCCAGACCCTTCTAGAGCACCCCAGGACCCTTCTAAATGCCCCCAGACCTTTCTAGAGGCCCCCAGGATCCTTCTAAAATCCCCCAGACCCTTCTAGAGACTCCCAGGACCCTTCTAAATGCCCCCAGACCCTTCTAGAGCCCGCCAGGACCTTCTAAAAGCCTCCAGACTTTTCTAGAGGCACGCAGGACCCTTCTGAAAGCACCCAGACCCTTCTAGATCCGCCCAGGACCCTTCTAAAAGCCCCCCGACCATTCTAGAGCCCCCCATAACTCCTCTAAAAGCCGCCAGACCCTTCTAGAGAAGCCCAGGGCCCCTATAAAAGCACCCAGACCATTCTAGAGCTCCCCAGGACCCTTCTAAATTCCCTCAGACCCTTCTAGAGCCCCCCAGGACCCTTCTAAAATCCCCCAGACCCTTCTAGAACCGCCCAGGACCCTTCTAAAACCACCCAGACCGTTCTAGACCCTCCCCGGATCCTTCTAAAAGCCCCCACACCCTTCTAGAGCAACCCAGGACCCTTCTAAAAGCCTCCAGACCCTTCTAGAGCCCCCCAGGACCCTTCTAAAAGCCCCCAGACCCTTCTAGAGATTCCACGTATCCTTCTAAAAGCCCCCAGACCAATCTAGAGCCCACCAGGACCATTCTAAATGCCCCCAGACCAATCTAGAGCCCCCCAGGACTCTTCTAAAAGCATCCAGTCCCTTCTAGAGGCCACCAGGACCGTTCTGAATGCCCCCAGACCATTCTAGAGCCCATCAGGACCATTCTAAAAGCCTCCAGACCCTTCTACATGCCCCCAGGACCCTTCTGAAAGCCCCCAGGCCCTTCTAGAGCTCCCCAGGACCTTTCCAAATACACCCAAACACTTCTAGCGACCCTCAGGACCCTTCTGAAAGCAACCAGACCCTTCTAGAGCTCCCCAGGACTCTTCTAAAAAGCCCCAGACCCTTCTAGAGCCCCCCAGGACCCGTCTAAAAGACCCCAGACCCTTCTAGAGCTCCACAGGACCCTTCTAAAAGCCCCAGACCCTTCTAGACCCCCCCCGGATCCTTCTAAAAGCACCCAGACCCTTCTAGAGCCTCCCCGGACCCTTCTAAAAGGCCGCAGACAATTCTAGAGGCCCCCAGGACCCTTCTAAAAGCACCCAGAGACTTCTAGATGCACCCAGGACCATTCTAAAAGCCCTCACACCATTCTAGAGCCCACCAGGATCCTTCTAAAAGCCGCCAGACCCTTCTAGAACCCCCCAGGACCCTTCTAAAAGCCCCCAGACCCTTCTAGAGACCCGCAGGACCCTTCTAAATGCACCCAGACCCTTCTAGATTATCCCAGGACCCTTCTAAAAGCCCCCAGACCCTTCTAGAGCTCCCCAGGACCCTTCTAAAAGCCCCAAGACCCTTCTAGAGCTCCCCAGGACCCTTCTAAATGCCCCCAGACCCTTCTAGATGCCCCCAGGACCCTTCTAAAAGCACCCAGACCCTTCTAGAGCCCCACAGGACCCTTCTAAAAGCCCCCAGACCCTTCTAGACCCTCCCCGAATCCTTCTAAAAGCAACCAGACCCTTCTAGAGCCTCCCAGGACCCTTTTAAAATCCCTCAGACACTTCTAGAGGCCCCCAGGACCCTTCTAAAAGCCATCAGAGTCTTCGAGATGCCCCCAGGACCCTTCTAAAAGACCTCACACCCTTCTAGAGCCCCCCAGGACCATTCTAAAAGAACCCAGACCCTTTTAGAGACCCGAAGGACCCTTCTAAAAGCACTCAGACCCTTCTAGAGTCTCCCAGGACCCTTCTAAAAGCACCCAGACCCTTCTAGAGCTCCCCAGGACCTATCTAAACTCCCCCAGACCCTTCTAGAGCCCCCCAGGACCATTCTAAATGTCCCCAGACCCATCTAGACCCCCCCAGGACTCTTCTAAAAGCCTCCAGACCCTTCTAGAGGCCACCAGGACCCTTCTAAAAGCCCCCAGACCCTTCTAGAGCTCCCCAGGACCCTTCTAAATGCCCCCAGACCCTTCTAGATACCCCCAGGACCCTTCTAAAAGCACCCAGACCCTTCTAGAGCCCCACAGGACCCTTCTAAAAGCCCCCAGACCCTTCTAGACCCTCCCCGAATCCTTCTAAAAGCAACCAGACCCTTCTAGAGCCTCCCAGGACCCTTTTAAAATCCCTCAGACACTTCTAGAGGCCCCCAGGACCCTTCTAAAAGCCATCAGAGTCTTCGAGATGCCCCCAGGACCCTTCTAAAAGACCTCACACCCTTCTAGAGCCCCCCAGGACCATTCTAAAAGAACCCAGACCCTTCTAGAGACCCGAAGGACCCTTCTAAAACCACTCAGACCCTTCTAGAGTCTCCCAGGACCCTTCTAAAAGCACCCAGACCCTTCTAGAGCTCCCCAGGACCTATCTAAACTCCCCCAGACCCTTCTAGAGCCCCCCAGGACCATTCTAAATGTCCCCAGACCCATCTAGACCCCCCCAGGACTCTTCTAAAAGCCTCCAGACCCTTCTAGAGGCCCCCAGGACCCTTCTGAAAGCCCCCAGACCCTTCTAGAGCTCCCCAGGACCCTTCTAAATGCACCCAGACACTTTTAGCGCCACCCAGGACCCTTCTAAAAGACCCCAGACCCTTCTAGAGCTCCCCAGGACCCATCTAAAAGCACCCAGACCCTTCTAGAGCCCCCCAGGACCCTTCTAAAAGCACCCAGACCCTTCTAGAGCCCCACAGGACCCTTCTAAATGCCCCCAGACTCTTCTAGACCCTCCCCGAATCCTTCTAAAAGCACCCAGACCATTCCAGAGCCTCCCAGGACCCTTCTAAAATCCCTCAGACACTTCTAGAGGCCCACAGGACACTTCTAAAAGCCCCCAGAGCCTTCTAGATGCCCCCAGGACCATTCTAAAAGCCCTCACACCCTTCTAGAGCACCCCAGGACCCTTCTAAAAGCCCCCAGACCCTTCTAGAGCCCCCCAGGACCCTTCTAAAAGCCCCCAGACCCTTCTAGAGACCCGCAGGACCCTTCTAAATGCCCCCAGACCCTTCTAGAGTCTCCCAGGACCCTTCTAAAAGCCCCCAGACCCTTCTAGAGCTCCCCAGGACCCTTCTAAAATAACCCAGACCCCTCTAGAGGCCCCCAGGGCTCCTCTAGTGGTCCCCACACCCTTCTAGAGCAACCAAGGACCCTTCTAAAAGCCACCAGACCCTTCTAGAGACACGCAGGACTCTTCTAAAAGCCCCCAGACCCTTCTAGAGCCTCCCAGGACCTTTCTAAAAGACCCCAGACAATTCTAGACCTCCCGAGGACCCTTCTCAAAGACCCCAGAGACTTCTAGAGTCCTCCAGGGCCCTTCTAAAAGCCCCCAGACCCTTCTAGAGACACGCAGGACCCTTCTAAAAGCCCCCAGACCCTTCTAGATTCCCCCAGGACCCTTGTAAAAGCCCCCAGACCCTTCTAGAGCTCCTCAGGACCCTTCTAAAATCCCCCAGACCCTTCTAGAGGACCCCAGGGCTCCTCTAATGGTCCCCAGACCCTTCTAGAGCTACCAAGGACCCTTCTAAATGCCCCCAGAGCCTTCTAGACCCTCCCCGGATCCTTCTAATAGCCCCCAGACCCTTATAGATCCCCCCAGGACCCTTCTAAAAGCCCCCGGACGCTTCTAGTGCCCCCCAGGACCCATCTAAAAGCCCCCAGACTCTTCTACAGCCCCACAGAACCCTTCTAAAAGCCCCCAGACCCTTCTAGAGCCACCCAGGACCTTTCTGAAAGCACCCAGACCCTTCTAGAGGACCCCAGGACCCTTCTGAAAGCACCCAGACCCTTCTAGAGCTCCCAAGGACCCTTCTAAAAGCCGCCAGACACTTCTAGAGGCTCCCCGGATCCTTCTAAAATCCTCCAGACATTTGTAGAGCCCCCCAGGACCCTTCTAAAAGCACCCAGACCCTTCTAGACCATCACCGGATCCTTCTAAAACCACCCAGACCCATCTGGATCCTCCCAGGACCTTTCTAAAAGCCCCCAGACCATTCTAGATGACCCAGGACCCTTCTAAAAGCCCCCAGACCCTTCGAGAGCCCCCCAGGACACTTCTGAAAGCCCCCAGACCCTTCTAGAGCCCCCCAGGACCCTTCTAAATGACCCCAGACCCATCTAGAGCCCCCCAGGACTCTTCTAATAGACTCCAGACCCTTCTAGAAGCCCGAAGGACCGTTCTGAAAGCCCCCAGACCCTTCTAGAGCCCCCTAGGACCCTTCTATAAAGCCTCCAGACACTTCTAGAGGCCCCCAGGACCCTTCTAAAAGCCCCCAGACCCTTCTAGAGACACCCAGGACCCTTCTAAGAGCACCCAGACACTTCTAGCGCCCTCAGGACCCTTCTAAAAGCCCCAAGACCCTTCTAGAGCTCCCCAGGACCCTTCTAAAAGCACCCAGACCCTTCTAGAGGCCCCCAGGACCCTTCTAAAAGCACCCAGACCCTTCTAGAGCCCCACAGGACCCTTCTAAAAGCCCCCAGACCCTTCTAGACCCTCCCCGAATCCTTCTAAAAGCAACCAGACCCTTCTAGAGCCTCCCAGGACCCTTTTAAAATCCCTCAGACACTTCTAGTGGCCCCCAGGACCATTCTAAAAGCCATCAGATTCTTCGAGATGCCCCCAGGACCCTTCTAAAAGACCTCACACACTTCTAGAGCCCCCCAGGACCATTCTAAAAGAACCCAGACCCTTCTAGAGCTCCCCAGGACCTATCTAAACTCCCCCAGACCCTTCTAGAGCCCCCCAGGACCATTCTAAATGTCCCCAGACCCATCTAGACCCCCCCAGGACTCTTCTAAAAGCATCCAGACCCTTCTAGAGGCCCCCAGGACCCTTCTGAATGCCCCCAGACCCTTCTAGAGCCCCCCAGAACTCTTCTAAAAGCCTCCAGACCCTTCTAGAGGCCACCAGGACCCTTCTGAAAGCCCCCAGACCCTTCTAGAGCTCCCCAGGACCCTGCTAAATGCACCCAGACACTTTTAGCGCCACCCAGGACCCTTCTAAAAGACACCAGACCCTTCTAGAGCTCCCCAGGACCCTTCTAAAAGCACCCAGACCCTTCTAGAGCCCCCCAGGACCCTTCTAAAAGCACCCAGACCCTTCTAGAGCCCCACAGGACCCTTCTAAATGCTACCAGACTCTTCTAGACCCTCCCCGAATCCTTCTAAAAGCACCCAGACCATTCCAGAGCCTCCCAGGACCCTTCTAAAATCCCTCAGACACTTCTAGAGGCCCACAGGACACTTCTAAAATCCCCCAGACCCTTCTAGAGACACCCAGGGCCCTTCTAAAAGCATCCAGACTATTCTAGAGGACCGCAGGACCCTTCTAAAATCCCCCAGACCCTTCTAGAGTCCCCCAGGACCCTTCTAAAAGACCCCAGACCATTCTAGAGCCCCCCAGGACTCTTCTAAATGCCCCCAGACACTTCTAGAGAGCCCAGGGCCCGTCTAAAAGCACCCAGACCCTTCTAGAGAACCCCAGGACCCTTCTAAAACCTCCCAGACCCTTCTAGACCCTCCCCGGATCTTTCTAAAACCCCCAGACCCTTCTAGAGCTCCCCAGGACCATTCTCAAAGACTCCAGACCCTTCTAGAGACCCCAGGACCCTTCTAAAAGCCCCCAGACCCTTCTAGATCTTCCCCGTATCTTTCTAAATGCCCCCAGACCCTTCTAGAGGACCCCAGGACCCTTCTAAAAGCCGCCAGACCCTTCTAGAGCCTCCCCGGATCATTCTAAAAGCCCATAGACGCTTCTAGAGCCCCCCAGGACCCTTCTAAAAGCCCCCAGACCCTTCTAGAGACCCGCAGGACCCTTCTAAAAGCCTCCAGACCCTTCTAGAGCAACCCAGGACCCTTCTAAACGCCCCCAGACCCTTCTAGAACCTTCCCGGATCCTTCTAAAAGTACCCAGACCCATCTGGATCCTCCCAGGACCCTTCTAAAAGACCCCAGACCCTTCTAGAGGCACCAAGAATCCTTCTAATAGCACCCCAGACCCTTCTAGAGCCCCTCAGGACCCTTCTGAAAGCCCCCAGACCCTTCTAGAGCACCCCAGGACCCTTCTAAATGCCCCCAGACCTTTCTAGAGGCCCCCAGGATCCTTCTAAAATCCCCCAGACCATTCTAGAGACCCCCAGGACCCTTCTAAATGCCCCCAGACCCTTCTAGAGCCCCCCAGGACCTTCTAAAAGCCTCCAGACTTTTCTAGAGGCCCGCAGGACCCTTCTGAAAGCCCCCAGACCCTTCTAGATCCGCCCAGGACCCTTCTAAAAGCCCCCAGACCATTCTAGAGCCCCCCATAACTCCTCTAAAAGCCCCCAGACCTTTCTAGAGAAGCCCAGGGCCCCTATAAAAGCACCCAGACCCTTCTAGAGCTCCCCAGGACCCTTCTAAAATCCCTCAGACCCTTCTAGAGCCCACCAGGACCCTTCTAAAATCCCCCAGACCCTTCTAGATTCCCCCAGGACCCTTCTAAAACCCCCCAGACCGTTCTAGACCCTCCCCGGATCCTTCTAAAAGCCCCCACACCCTTCTAGAGCCACCCAGGACCCTTCTAAAAGCCTCCAGACCCTTCTAGAGCCCCCCAGGACCCTTCTAAAAGCCCCCAGACCCTTCTAGAAATTCCACGTATCCTTCTAAATGCCCCCAGACCAATCTAGAGCCCCCCAGGACTCTTCTAAAAACATCCAGTCCCTTCTAGAGGCCACCAGGACCGTTCTGAATGCCCCCAGACCATTCTAGAGCCCATCAGGACCATTCTAAAAGCCTCCAGACCTTTCTACATGCCCCCAGGACCCTTCTGAAAGCCCCCAGACCCTTCTAGAGCTCCCCAGGACCCTTCCAAATACACCCAAACACTTCTAGCGACCCCCAGGACCATTCTGAAAGTCCCAGACCCTTCTAGAGCTCCCCAGGACTCTTCTAAAAAGCCCCAGACCCTTCTAGAGCCCCCCAGGACCCGTCTAAAAGACCCCAGACCCTTCTAGAGCTCCACAGGACCCTTCTATAAGCCCCAGACCCTTCTAGACCGTCCCCGAATCCTTCTAAAAGCACCCAGACCCTTCTAGAGCCTCCCCGGACCCTTCTAAAAGGCCGCAGACAATTCTAGAGGCCCCCAGGACCCTTCTAAAAGCACCCAGAGACTTCTAGATGCACCCAGGACCATTCTAAAAGCCCTCACACCCATCTAGAGCCCACCAGGACCCTTCTAAAAGCCACCAGACCCTTCTAGAACCCCCCAGGACCCTTCTAAAAGCCCCCAGACGCTTCTAGAGACCCGCAGGACCCTTCTAAATGCACCCAGACCCTTCTAGATTATCCCAACACCCTTCTAAAAGCCCCCAGACCCTTCTAGAGCTCCACATGACCCTTCTAAAATACCCCAGACCCTTCTAGAGTTCCCCAGGGCCCCTCTAGTGGTCCCCAGACCCTTCTAGAGCCTCCAAGGACCATTCTAAAAGCCCCCAGAACCTTCTAGAGACCCGCAGGACCGTTCTAAAAGAACCCAGACCCTTGTAGACCATCCCTGGATCCTTCTAATAGCACCCAGACCCTTCCAGAACCCCCCCAAGACCCTTCTAAAAGTCCCCAGACCCTTCTAGACCCTCCCCGGATCCTTCTAAAAGCACCCAGACCCTTCTAGAGCCTCCCAGGACCTTTATAAAATCCCTCAGACCCTTCTAGAGCCCCCAAGGACCCTTATAAAAGACCCCAGAGATTTCTAGATGCACCCAGGACCATTCTAAAAGCCCCCAGACCCTTCTAGAACTCTCCAGGACCCTTCTAAAAGCCGCCAGACCCTTCTAGAGCCCCCCAGGAACCTTCTAAAAGCTCCCAGACCCTTCTAGAGACCCGCAGGACCCATCTAAATGCCCCCAGACCCTTCTAGAGTTTCCTAGGACCCTTCTAAAAGCCCCCAGACCCTTCTAGAGCTCCCCAGGACCCTTCTAAAATACCCCAGACCCTTCTAGAGCCCCCAAGGACCATTCTAAAAGCCGCCAGAACCTTCTAGAGGCCCCTAGGGCCCCTCTAATGGTCCCCAGACCCTTCTAGAGCCCCAAGGACCCTTCTAAAAGCCCCCAGACCCTTCTAGAGACCCGCAGGACCCTTCTAAAATCCCTCAGACCATTCTAGAGCCCCCCAGGATCCTTCTTAAATCCCCCAGACCCTTCTAGAACCCCCCAGGACCCTTCTAAAACCACCCAGACCGTTCTAGACCCTCCCCGGATCCTTCTAAAAGCACCCAGACCATTCTAGAGCTCCCCAGGACCCTTCTAAAATACCCCAGACCCTTCTAGAGGCCTCCAGGGCCACTCTAGTGGTCCCCAGACCCTCCTAGAGCCCCCAAGGACCATTCTAAAAGCCTCCAGACCCTTCTTGAGGCCCCTAAGGCCCCTCTAATGGTCCCCAGACCCTTCTAGAGCCCCAAGGACCCTTCTAAAAGCCCCCAGACCCTTCTAGAGACCCGCAGGACCCTTCTAAATGCCCCCAGACCTTTCTAGAGGCCCCCAGGATCCTTCTAAAATCCCCCAGACCCTTCTAGAGCGCCCCAGGACACTTCGAAATGCCCGCAGACCCTTCTAGAGCCCCCCAGGACCCTTCTAAAAGCCCCCAGACCCTTCTAGAGCCTCCCAGGAACCTTCTGAAAGCCCCCAGACCCATCTAGATGCGCCCAGGACCCTTCTAAAAGACCTCAGACCATTCTAGAGCCCCCCAGGACTCTTCTAAAAGCTCCCAGACCCTTCTAGAGAAGTCCAGGGCCCCTCTAAAAGCACCCAGACCCTTCTAGAGCTCCCCAGGACCCTTCTAAAATCCCTCAGACCCTTCTAGAGCCCCCCAGGATCCTTCTAAAATCCCCCAGACCCTTCTAGAACCCCCCAGGACCATTCTAAAACCACCCAGACCGTTCTAGACCCTCCCCGGATCCTTCTAAAAGAACCCAGACCCTTCTAGAACCTGCCAGGACCCTTCTAAAATCCATCAGACCCTTCTAGAGCCTCCCAGGACCCTTCTAAAAGCATCCAGATCCTTCTAGAGACCCGCAGGACCCTTCTAAAAGCCTCCAGACCCTTCTAGAGCAACCCAGGACCCTTCTAAAAGCCCCCAGACCCTTCTAGAAATTCCACGTATCCTTCTAAAAGCCTCCAGACCCTTCTAGATCCCCCCAGGACCCTTCTAAATGCCCCCAGACCCATCTAGAGCCCCCCAGGACCCTTCTAAAAGCCTCCAGTCCCTTCTAGAGGCCACCAGGACCGTTCTGAATGCCCCCAGACCCTTCTAGAGCGCTCCAGGACCCTTCTAAAAGCCTCCAGACCCTTCTACATGCCCCCAAGACCCTTCTGAAAGCCCCCAGACCCTTCTAGAGCTCCCCAAGACCCTTCCAAATACACCCAGACACTTCTAGCGACCCCCAGGATCATTCTGAAAGCCCCAGACCCTTCTAGAGCTCCCCAGGACTCTTCTAAAAGGCCCCAGAGCCTTCTAGAGCCCCCCAGGACCCGTCTAAAAGACCCCAGACCCTTCTAGATCTCCACAGGACCCTTCTAAAAGCCCCAGACCTTTCTAGACCCTAACCGGATCCTTCTGAAAGAACCCAGACCCTTCTAGAGCCTCCCCGGACCCTTCTACAACTCCTCAGACACTTCTAGAGGCCCCCAGGACCCTTCTAAAAGCGCCCAGAGACTTCTAGATGCCCCCAAGACCATTCTAAAAGCTCTCACACCCTTCTAGAGCCCCCCAGGACCCTTCTAAAAGAACCCAGACCCTTCTAGAGCCCCCCAGGACTCTTCTAAAAGAACCCAGACCCTTCTAGAGCCCCACAGTACCCTTCTAAAAGCCCCTAGACCCTTCTAGAGACCCGCAGGACACTTCTAAATGCACCCAGACCCTTCTACAGCCTACCAAGACCCTTCTAAAAGACCCCAGACCCTTCTAGAGGCCCCGAGGGCCCCTCTAATGGTCCCCAGACCCTTCTAGAGCCCCCAAGGACCCTTCTAAAAGCCCTCAGACCCTTCTAGAGACCCGCAGGACCCTTCTAAAACAACCCAGACCCTTGTTAGTCCATCCCAGGACCCTTCTAATATCCCCCAGACCCCTTCTAGAGCCCCAAAGGACCCTTCTAAAAGCCTCCAGACCCTTCTACACCCTCCCCGGATCCTTCTAAATGCACCCAGACCCTTCTAGAGCCCCCCAGGACCCTTATAAAAGCCCCCAGAGCCTTCTAGATGCCACCAGGACCCTTCTAAAAGACCCCACACCATTCTAGAGCCACACCGGAACCTTCTAAAAGCCTCCAGACCCTTCTAGAGCCCCCCAGGACCCTTCTAAAAGCCCCCAGAACCTTCTAGAGGCCCCAGGACTTTTCTAAAAGCCGCCAGACCCTTCTAGAGGCCCCCAGGACGCTTCTAAAAGCCCCCAGACCCTTCTAGAGGCCCCCTGGACCCTTCTAAAAGCCTCCAGACATTTGTAGAGCCCCCCAGGACCCTTCTAAAAGCAACCAGACCCTTCTAGACCCTCTCCGGATCCTTCTAAAAGCACCCAGACCCATCTGGATCCTCACAGGACCCTTCTAAATGATTCCAGACCCTTCTAGATGCGCCCAGGACCCTTCTATAAGCCCCCAGACCCTTCTAGAGCCCCCCAGGACCCTTCTGAAAACCCCCAGACCCTTCTAGAGCCCACCAGGACCCTTCTAAAAGCCCCCAGACCCTTCTAGAGCCCACCAGGACCCTTCTAAAAGCCCCCAGACCCTTCTAGAGCCCCCCAGGGCCCTTCTAAAAGCTTCCAAACCCTTCTAGAGGCCCCCAGGACCCTTCTGAATGCCCCCAGACCCTTCTAGAGCCAACCAGGACCCTTCTAAAAGACTCCAGACCCTTCTACACCCCCCAGGACCCTTCTGAAAGCCCCCAGACCCTTCTAGAGCTACCCAGGACCCTTCTAAAATCCCCCAGACCCTTCTAGAGCCCCTTAGGACCCTTCTAAAAGCACCCAGACCCTTCTAGAGCCCCCTATGCCCCTTCTAAAAGCACCCTGACCCTTCTAGAGCCCCACAGGATCCTTCTAAAAGCCCCCAGACCCTTCTAGACCCTCCCTGGATCATTCTAAAAGCACCCAGACCCTTCTAGAGCCTCCCAGGACCCTTCTAAAATCCCTCAGACAATTCTAGAGGACCCCAGGACTTTTCTAAAAGCCCCCAGAGCCTTCTAGATGCCCCCAGGAACCTTCTAAAAGCCCTCACACCCTTCTAGAGCCCACCAGGACTATCCTAAAACCCCCCCGACCCTTCTAGAGCCCCCCAGGACACTTCTAAAAGCACCCAGACCCTTCTAGAGACCCGCAGGACCCATCTAAAATCCCCCAGACCCTTTTAGAGCCTCCCGGGACCCTTCTAAAAGAACCCAGACCCTTCTAGAGCTCCCCAGGACCCTTCCAAAAGCACCCAGACCCTTCTAGAGCCCCCCAAGGACCCTATAAAAGCCCCCAGACCCTTCTTGAGGCAACCAGGACCCTTCCAAAAGACCCCAGACCCTTCTAGAGCCACCCAAAGACTATTCTCAAAGAACCCAGACCCTTCGAGAGCCCGACAGGACACTTCTATAAGCCCCCAGACCCTTCTAGAGGACCCCAAGGCCCCTCTTAAGGACCCCCGTCTCTCCTAGAAGGGTCTCGGGGCTTTTAGAAGGGCCCTGGGGGGCTCTAGAATGGTCTGGGGGCTTTTAGAAGGGTCCTGGAAGGCTCTAGAAGGGTCTGGGGACTTTTAGAAGGGTCCTGGGGGCCTCTAGAAGGGTCTGGAGGCTTTTAGAGGGGTCCTGCGAGGCTCTAGAAGGGTCTGGGGGCTTTTAGAGGGGTCCTGCGAGGCTCTAAAAGGATCTGGGGGCTTTTAGAATGATCCGGGGAGGGTCTAGAAGGGTCTGGGGTCTTTAGAATGGTCCTGGGGCTCTCTAGAAGGGTCTGGGTGCTTTTAGAAGGGTCCTGGGAGGCTCTAGAAGGGTTTGGGGTCTTTTAGAATGGTCCTGGGTGGCTCTAGAAGGTTCTGCTTGCTTTTAGAAGGGTCCTGGCTTATCTAGAAGGGTCTGGGGGCATTTAGAAGGGTCCTGGGTGTCTCTAGAAGGGTCTGTTTGCTTTTAGAATGGTCCTGGGGGGCTCTAGAAGGGTCTGGTGGCTTTTAGAAGGTTCCTGGGTGGATCTAGAAGGTTCTGGAGGCTTTCAGAAGGGTCATGGGGGTCTCTAGAATGGTCTGGGGGCTTTTAGAAGGGTCCTGGGGAGCTCTAGAAGGGTCTGGGTTCTTTTAGAAGGGTCCTGGGATACTCTAGAATGTTCTTGGGGCTTTCAGAAGGGTCCTGGGGGCCTCTATAAGGGTCTGGGTGCTTTTAGAAGGGTCCTGGTGGGCTCTAGAAGGGTCTGGGGCTTTTAGAAGGGTCCTGGGGTGCTCTAGAAGGGTCTGGGGACTTTTAGAAGGGTCCTGGGGTGCTCTAGAATGGACGGGGTGCCTTAAGAGGGCCCTGGGGACCTCTAGATTGGTCTGGGGGCTTTTAGAAGGGTCCTGGGGGGCTCTAGAAGGGTCTGTAGGCTTTTAGAAGGGTCCGGGGGGGCTCTAGAAGTGTCTGGGGGCTTTTAGAAGGGTCCTGGGGTCCTCTAGAATGGTCTGGGGTTTTTTAGAAGGATCCGGGGAGGGTCTAGAAGGGTCTGGGGGCATTTAGAAGGGTCCTGGGGGCCTCTAGAAGGGTCTGGGGGCTTTTAGATGGGTCATAGGGGGCTCTAGAAGGGTCAGGGGGCTTTTAGAAGGGTCCTGGGGGGCTCTAGAAGGGTCTGGGGGCTTTTAGAATGATCCGGGGACGGTCTAGAAGGGTCTGGGTGCTTTTTGAAGGATCCTAGGGGGCTCTAGAAGGGTCTGAGGGCGTTTAGAAGGATCCGGGGAGTGTCTAGAAGGGTCTGGGGGCTTTTAGAAGGGTCCTGGGGTTCTCTAGAAGGTTCTGGTTGCTTTTAGAAGGGTCCTGGGAGGCTCTAGAAGGGTTGGGGTGCATTTATAAGGGACCGGGGAGCCTCTAGAAGGGTCTGGGTGCTTTTAGAAAGGTCCTGGGGGGCTCTAGAAGGGTCTAGAGGCTTTTAGACGAGTCCTGGGGGCCTCTAGAAGGGTCTGGGTGCCTTTAAAATGGTCCTGGGTTACTCTAGAATGTTCTGCTGGCTTTCAGAAGGGTCCTGGGGTCCTCTAGAAGGGTCTGGGGGCTTTTAGAAGGGTCCTGGGTGGCTCTAGAAGGGTCTGGGGGCTTTTAGAAGGGTCCTGGGAGGCTCTAGAAGGGTCTGGGGGATTTTAGAAAGGTCCTGGGAGGATCTAGATGGGTCTGGGGTCTTTTAGAAGGGTCCTGGGATGCTCTAGAATGGTCTGGGGGCTTGTAGATGGGTCCTGGGGGGCTCTAGAAGGTTCTGGGTGCTTTTAGAAGGGTCCTGGGTTGCTCTAGAAGGGTCTGGGGGCTTTTAGAAGTGTCCGGTGGGGATCTAGAAGGGTCTGGGGGCTTTTAGAAGGGTACTGGGGGGCTCTAGAAGGGTCTGGGGAATTTTAGAAGGGTCCTCGGATGCTCTAGAAGGGTCTGGGTGCTTTTAGAAGGGTCCTGGAGGGCTCTAGAAGGTTCTGGGGGCTTTCAGAAGGGTCCTGGGAGTCTCTAGAAGGGTCTGGGCGCTTTTAGAAGGGTCCTGGGGGGCTCTAGAAGGGTCTGGGTGCCTTTAGAAGGGTCCTGGGTGACTCTAGAATGTTCTGCTGGCTTTCAGAAGGGTCCTGGGGACCTCTAGAAGGGTCTGGGGTCTTTTAGAAGGGTCCGGGGGGGCTCTAGAAGGGTCTGGGGGCTTTTAGAAGTGTCCTGGGGTGCTCTAGAAGGGACGGGGTTCATTAAGAGGGGCCCTGGGTGCCTCTTGAAGGGTCTGGGGGCATTTAGAAGGGTCCTGGGGGGCTCTAGAAGGGTCTAGGGGCTTTTAGAAGGGTACTGGGGGGCTCTAGAAGGATCTGGGGGCTTTTAGAATGATCCTGGGGGGCTCTAGAAGGGTCTGGGGTCTTTTCGAAGGATCCGGGGAGGGTCTAGAAGGGTCTGTGGGCTTTTAGAAGGGTCCTAGGGGCCTCTAGAAGGGTCTGGGGGCTTTTAGATGGGTCCTAGGGGGCTCTAGAAGGGTCTGGGGGCTTTTGGAATGGTCCTGGGGGGCTCTAGAAGGGTCTGGGGGCTTTTAGAAGGGTCCTGGGGTTCTCTAGAAGGGTCTGGTTGCTTTTAGAAGGGTACTGGGAGGCTCTAGAAGGGTCGGGGTGCTTTTATAAGGGTCCGGGGAGCCTCTAGAAGGGTCTGGGTGCTTTTAGAAAGGTTCTGGGGGGCTCTAGAAGGGTCTAGAGGCTTTTAGACGGGTCCTGGGGTCCTCTAGAAGCGTCTGGGTGCTTTTAGAAGGGTCCTGGGTGGCTCTAGAAGGGTCTGGGGGCTTGTAGAAGGGTCCGGGGGTCTCTAGAAGGGTCTGGGGGCTTTTAGAAGTGTACTGGGGGCATCTAGAAGGGTCTGGGAGCTTTTAGAAGGGTCCTGGGGGGCTCTAGAAGGGTCTGGGGGCTTGTAGAAGGGTCGTGGGTGCCGCTAGAAGGGTCTGGGGGCTTTTAGAAGGGTCCTGGGGGGCTCAAGAAGGGTCTGGGGGCTTTTAGAAGGGTCCTGGGGTGCTCTAGAAGGGTCTGGGGGCTTTTAGAAGGGTCCTGGGGGGCTCTAGAAGGTTCTGGGGGCTTTTAGAAGGGTCCTGGGTCCTCTAGAAAGGTCTGGGGGCTTTTAGAAAGGTCCTGGGAGGATCTAGAAGGGTCTGGGGGCTTTTAGAAGGATCCGGGGAGGGTCTAGAAGGGTCTGGGGGCTTTTAGAAGGGTCCTGGGGGGCTCTAGAAGGGTCTGGGAGCTTTTAGTAGGGTCCTGGGGGGCTCTAGAAGGGTCTGGGGTCTTTTAGAATGGTCCTGGGGGGCTCTAGAAGGGTCTGGGGGCTTTTAGAAGGGTCCTGGAGGCCTCTAGAAGGATCTGGGGGCTTTTTGATGGGTCCTGGGGTTCTCTAGAAGGGTCTGGGGGCATTTAGAAGGGTCCTGAGGGGCTCTAGAAGGGTCTGGGGGCTTTTAGAATGATCCGGGGACGGTCTAGAAGGGTCTGGGGGCTTTTAGAAGGGTCCTGGAGGCCTCTAGAAGGATCTGGGGGCTTTTAGAAGGGTCCTGGGAGGCTCTAGAAGGGTCTAGAGGCTTTTAGAAGGGTCCTGGGGGCCTCTAGAAGGGTCTGGGGGCGTTTAGAAGGGACCTGTGAGGCTCTGGAAGGGTCTGGGTGCTTTTATAAGGGTCCTGGGGGCCTCTAGAAGGGTCTGGGGGCTTTTAAAAGGGTCCGGGGGGGCTCTAGAAGAATCTGGGGACTTTTAGAAGGGTCCTGGTGGCATCTAGACGGGTCTGGGGGCTATTAGAAGGGTCCTGGGGGGCTCTAGAAGGGTCTGGGTGGTTGTAGAAGGGCCCTGGGAGGCTCTGGAAGGGTCTGGGTGCTTTTATAAGGGTCCTGGGGGCCTCTAGAAGGGTCTGGGGGCTTTTACAAGGGTCCGGGGGGGCTCTAGAAGAATCTGGGGACTTTTAGAAGGGTCCTGGGTGGCTCTAGAAGGGTCTGGGGTCTTTTAGAAGCGTCCGGGGGGGGCTCTAGAAGGGTCTGGGGAATTTTAGAAGGGTCCTCGGATTCTCTAGAAGGGTCTGGGGGCTTTTAGAAGGGTCCTGGAGTACTCTAGATGGTTCTGGGGGCTTTCAGAAGGGTCCTGGGGGTTTCTAGAAGGGTCTGGGGGCTTTTAGAATGGTCCTGGGGGCTCTAGAAGGGTCTGGGTGCCTTTAGAAGGGTCCTGGGTGACTCTAGAATGTTCTGCTGGCTTTCAGAAGGGTCCTGGGTTCCTCTAGAAGGGTCTGGGGTCTTTTAGAAGGGTCCTGGGGGGCTCTAGAAGGGTCTGGGGGCTTTTAGAAGGGTCCTGGGGTGCTCTAGAATGGTCTGGAGGCTTATGGAAGGGTCCTGGGAGGCTCTAGAAGGGTCTGGGGTCTTTTAGAAAGGTCCTGGGAGGATCTAGATGGGTCTGGGGGCTTTTAGAAGGGTCCTGGGATGCTCTCGAAGGGTCTGGGTGCTTTTAGAAGGGTACAGGGGGGCTCTAGAAGGGTCTGGGGGCTTTTAGAAGTGTCCGGTGGGGCTCTAGAAGGGTCTGGGGGCTTTTAGAAGTGTCCTGGGGTGCTCTAGAAGGGTCTGGGGAATTTTAGAAGGGTCCTCGGATGCTCTAGAAGGGTCTGGGTGCTTTTAGAAGGGTCCTGGAGGGCTCTAGAAGGTTCTGGGGGCTTTCAGAAGGGTCCTGGGAGTCTCTAGAAGGGTCTGGGCGCTTTTAGAAGGGTCCTGGGGGGCTCTAGAAGGGTCTGGGTGCCTTTAGAAGGGTCCTGGGTGACTCTAGAATGTTCTTCTGGCTTTCAGAAGGGTCCTGGGGTCCTCTAGAAGGGTTTGGGGTCTTTTAGAAGGGTCCGGGGGGGCTCTAGAAGAGTCTGGGGGCTTTTAGAATGGTCCTGGGGTGCTCTAGAGGGGTCTGGGGACTTTTAGAAGGGTCCTGGGGTGCTCTAGAAGGGACGGGGTTCCTTAAGAGGGGCCCTGGGTGCCTCTTGAAGGGTCTGGGGGCATTTAGAAGGGTCCTGGGGGGCTCTAGAAGGGTCTAGGGGCTTTTAGAAGGGTACTGGGGGGCTCTAGAAGGGTCTGGGGGCTTTTAGAATGATCCTGGGGGGCTCTAGAAGGGTCTGGGGTCTTTTCGAAGGATCCGGGGAGGGTCTAGAAGGGTCTGGGGTCATTTAGAAGGGTCCTAGGGGCCTCTAGAAGGGTCTGGGGGCTTTTAGATGGGTCCTAGGGGGCTCTAGAAGGGTCTGGGGGCTTTTAGAATGATCCTGGGGGGCTCTAGAAGGGTCTGGGGTCTTTTAGAATGATCCGGGGACGGTCTAGAAAGGTCTGGGTGCTTTTTGAAGGATCCTAGGGGGCTCTAGAAGGGTCTGGGGGCTTTTAGAATGATCCGGGGAGGGTCTAGAAGGGTCTGGGGGCTTTTAGAAGGGTCCTGGGGTTCTCTAGAAGGTTCTGGTTGCTTTTAGAAGGGTACTGGGAGGCTCTAGAAGGGTCGGGGTGCTTTTATAAGGGTCCGGGGAGCCTCTAGAAGGGTCTGGGTAATTTTAGAAAGGTCCTGGGGGGCTCTAGAAGCGTCTAGAGGCTTTTAGACGGGTCCTGGGGGCCTCTAGAAGGGTCTGGGGGCTTGTAGAAGGGTCCTGGGGGGCTCTAGAAGGGTCTGGGTGCTTGTAGAAGGGTCCTGGGGGGCTCTAGAAGGGTCTGGGGGCTTTTAGAAGGGTCCTGGTGGGCTCAAGAAGGGTCTGGGGGCTTTTAGAAGGGTCCTGGGGTGCTCTAGAAGGGTCTGGGGGCTTTTAGAAGGGTCTTGGGGGGCTCTAGAAGGGTCTGGGGGCATTTAGAAGGGTCCTGGGGCGTCTAGAAAGGTCTGGGGGCTTTTAGAAAGGTCCTGGGAGGATCTAGAAGGGTCTGGGGGCTTTTAGAAGGATCCGGATAGGGTCTAGAAGGGTCTGGGGGCTTTTAGAAGGGTCCTGGGGGGCTCTAGAAGGGTCTGGGAGCTTTTACTGGGGTCCTGGGGGGCTCTAGAAGGGTCTGGGGTATTTTAGAATGGTCCTGGGGGGCTCTAGAAGGGTCTGGTTGCTTTTAGAAGGGTCCTGGGGGCCTCTAGAAGGATCTGGGTGCTTTTAGATGGGTCCTGGGGTTCTCTAGAAGGGTCTGGGGGCATTTAGAAGGGTCCTGAGGGGCTCTAGAAGGGTCTGGGGGCTTTTAGAATGATCCTGGGACGGTCTAGAAGGGTCTTTATGCTTTATGAAAGATCCTAGGCGGCTCTAGAAGGGTCTGGGGTCTTTTAGAAGGGTCCTGGGGGGCTCTAGAAGGGTCTGGATGCTTTTAGAAGGGTCTTGGGGGGCTCTAGAAGGGTCTGGGGGCTTTTAGAAGAGTCCTAGGGGCCTCTAGAAGGGTCTGGGTGCTTTTAGAAGAGTCCTAGGGGCCTCTAGAAGGGTCTGGGTGCTTTTAGAAGGGTCCTGGGATGCTCTAGAATGGTCTGGGTGCTTTTAGAAGGGTCCTCGGATGCTCTAGAAAGGTCTGGGGGCATTTAGAAGGGTCCTGGTGGGCTCTAGAATGTTCTGGGGGCTTTCAAAAGGGTCCTGGGGGTCTCTAGAAGGGTCTGGGGGCTTTTAGAAGGGTCCTGGGGGGCTCTAGAATGGTCTGGGGGCTTTTAGAATCGTCCTGGGTTGCTCTAGAAGGGTCTGGGGGCTTTTAGAAGGGTCCGGGGGGGCTCTAGAAGGGTCTGGGGAATTTTAGAAGGGTTTTCGGATTCTCTAGAAGGGTCTGGGGGCTTTTAGAAGGGTCCTGGGGGGCTCTAGAAGGGTCTGTGTGCCTTTAGAAGGGTCCTGGGTGACTCTAGAATGTTCTGCAGGCTTTCAGAAGGGTCCTGGGTGGCTCTAGAAGGGTCTGGGGGCTTTTCGAAGGGTCCTGGGGGGCTCTAGAAGGTTCTGGGGGCTTTTAGAAGGGTCCTGGGGTGCTCTAGAATGGTCTGGGGGCTTTTAGAAGGGTCCTGGGAGGCTCTAGAAGGGTCTGGGGGCTTTTAGAAAGGTCCTGGGTGGCTCTAGAAGGGTCTGGGGGCTTTTCGAAGGGCCCTGGGTGTCTCTAGAAGGGTCTGGGGGCTTTTAGAAGGGTCCTGGGAGGCTCTAGATGGGTCTGGGTGCTTTTAGAAGGGTCCTGGGATGCTCTAGAAGGGTCTGGGGGCTTGTAGATGGGTCCTGGGGGGCTCTAGAAGGTTCTTGGTGCTTTTAGAAGGGTCCTGGGTGGCTCTAGAAGGGTCTGGGGTCATTTAGAAGGGTCCGGGGGGGCTCTAGAAGGGTCTGGGGAATTTTAGAAGGGTCCTCGGATGCTCTAGAAGGGTCTGGGTGCTTTTAGAAGGGTCCTGGAGGCTCTAGAATGTTCTGGGGGCTTTCAGAAGGGTCCTGGGTATCTCTAGAAGCGTCTGGGCGCTTTTAGAAGGGTCCTGGGGGGCTCTAGAAGGGTCTGGGTTCTTTTAGAAGGGTCCTGGGTGACTCTAGAATGTTCTGCTGGCTTTCAGAAGGGTCCTGGGGTCCTCTAGAAGGGTCTGGGGTCTTTTAGAAGGGTCCGGGGGGGCTCTAGAAGGGTCTGGGGGCTTTTAGAATGGTCCTGGGGTGCTCTAGAAGGGTCTGGGGACTTTTAGAAGGGTCCTGGGGTGCTGTAGAATGGACGGGGTTCCTTAAGAGGGGCCCTGGGTTCCTCTTGAAGGGTCTGGGGGCATTTAGAAGGGTCCTGGGGGGCGCTAGAAGGGTCTAGGAGCTTTTAGAAGGGTACTGGGGGGCTCTAGAAGGGTCTGGGGGCTTTTCGAAGGATCCGGGGAGGGTCTAGAAGGGTCTGGGGTCTTTTAGAAGGGTCCTAGGGGCCTCTAGAAGGGTCTGGGGGCTTTTAAATGGGTCCTAGGGGGCTCTAGAAGGGTCTGGGGGCTTTTGGAATGATCCTGGGGGGCTCTAGAAGGGTCTGGGGGCTTTTAGAATGATCCGGGGACGGTCTAGAAAGGTCTGGGTGCTTTTTGAAGGATCCTAGGGGGCTCTAGAAGGGTCTGGGGGCTTTTAGAAGGATCCGGGGAGGGTCTAGAAGGGTCTGGGGGCTTTTAGAAGGGTCCTGGGGTTCTCTAGAAGGGTCTGGTTGCTTTTAGAAGGGTACTGGGAGGCTCTAGAAGGGTCTGGGTGCTTTTATAAGGGTCTGGGTGATTTTAGAAAGGTCCTGGGGGGCTCTAGAAGGGTCTAGAGTTTTTAGACGGGTCCTGGGGACCTCTAGAAGGGTGTGGGTGCTTTTAGAAGTGTCCTGGGTGGCTCTAGAAGGGTCTGGGTGCTTGTAGAAGGATCCTGGGGCGCTCTAGAAGGGTCTGGGGGCTTTTAGAAGGGTCCTGGGGGCCTCTAGAAGGGTCTTGGTGCTTTTAGAAGGGTCCTGGGGGGCTCTAGAAGTGTCTGGGGGCTTGCAGAAGGGTCGTGGGTGCCGCTAGAAGGGTCTGGGGGCTTATAGAAGGGTCCTAGGGGGCTCAAGAAGGTCTGGGGGCTTTTAGAAGGGTCCTGGGGTGTTCTAGAAGGGTCTGGGGGCTTTTAGAAGGGTCCTGGGGGGCTCTAGAAGGGTCTGGGGGCTTTTAGAATGGTCCTGGGGCCTCTAGAAAGGTCTGGGGGCTTTTAGAAAGGTCCTGGGACGATATAGAAGGGTCTGGGTGCTTTTAGAAGGATTCGGGGAGGGTCTAGAAGGGTCTGGGGGCTTTTAGAAGTGTCCTGGGGGGCTCTAGAAGGGTCTGGGAGCTTTTACTAGGGTCCTGGTAGGCTCTAGAAGGGTCTGGGTTCTTTTAGAATGGTCCTGGGGGGCTCTAGAAGGGTCTGGGGGCTTTTAGAAGGGTCCTGGGATGCTCTAGAAGGATCTGGGGGCTTTTAGATGGGTCCTGGGGTTCTCTAGAAGGGTCTGGGGGCGTTTAGAAGGGTCCTGGAATGCTCTAGAATGGTCTGGATGCTTTTAGAAGGGTCCTCGGATGCTCTAGAAAGGTCTGGGGGCTTTTAGAAGGGTCCTGGGGGGCTCTAGAATGTTCTGGGGGCTTTCAGAAGGGTCCTGGGGGTCTCTAGAAGGGTCTGGGGGCTTTTAGAAGGGTCCTGGGGGGCTCTAGAATGGTCTGGGGGCTTTTAGAATCGTCCTGGGTTGCTCTAGAAGGGTCTGGGGGCTTTTAGAAGGGTCCGGGGGGGCTCTAGAAGGGTCTGGGGAATTTTAGAAGGGTTTTCGGATTCTCTAGAAGGGTCTGGGGGCTTTTAGAAGGGTCCTGGGGGGCTCTAGAAGGGTCTGTGTGCCTTTAGAAGGGTCCTGGGTGACTCTAGAATGTTCTGCAGGCTTTCAGAAGGGTCCTGGGTGGCTCTAGAAGGGTCTGGGGGCTTGTAGAAGGGTCCTGGGGGGCTCTAGAAGGGTCTGGGGGCTTTTCGAAGGGCCCTGGATGTCTCTAGAAGGGTCTGGGTGCTTTTAGAAGGGTCCTGGGAGGCTCTAGATGGGTCTGGGTGCTTTTAGAAGGGTCCTGGGATGCTCTAGAATGGTCTGGGGGCTTTTAGAAGGGTCCTGGGGGGCTCTAGAAGGTTCTTGGTGCTTTTAGAAGGGTCCTGGGTGGCTCTAGAAGGGTCTGGGGGCTTTTAGAAGGGTCCGGGGGGGCTCTAGAAGGGTCTGAGTGCTTTTAGAAGTGTCCTGGGATGCTCTAGAAGGGTCTGGGGAATTTTAGAAGGGTCCTCGGATGCTCTAGAAGGCTCTGGGTGCTTTTAGAAGGGTCCTAGATGCTCTAGAATGTTCTGGGGGCTTTCAAAAGGGTCCTGGGTATCTCTAGAAGCGTCTGGGCGCTTTTAGAAGGGTCCTGGGGGGCTGTAGAAGGGTCTGGGTTCTTTTAGAATTGTCCTGGGTGACTCTAGAATGTTCTGCTGGCTTTCAGAAGGGTCCTGGGGTCCTCTAGAAGGGTCTGGGGTCTTTTAGAAGGGTCCGGGGGGGTTCTAGAAGGGTCTGGGGGCTTTTAGAATGGTCCTGGAGTGCTCTAGAAGGGTCTGGGGACTTTTAGAAGGGTCCTGGTGTGCTGTAGAAGGGACGGGGTTCCTTAAGAGGGGCCCTGGGTTCCTCTTGAAGTGTCTGGGGGCATTTAGAAGGGTCTTGGGGGGCGCTAGAAGGGTCTAGGGGCTTTTAGAAGGGTACTGGGGGGCTCTAGAAGGGTCTGGGGGCTTTTAGAATGATCCTGGGGGGCTCTAGAAGGGTCTGGGGTCTTTTCGAAGGATCCGGGGAGGGTCTAGAAGGGTCTGGGGTCTTTTAGAAGGGTCCTAGGGGCCTCTAGAAGGGTCTGGGGGCTTTTAAATGGGTCCTAGGGGGCTCTAGAAGGGTCTGGGGGCTTTTGGAATGATCCTGGGGGGCTCTAGAAGGGTCTGGGGGCTTTTAGAATGATCCGGGGACGGTCTAGAAAGGTCTGGGTGCTTTTTGAAGGATCCTAGGGGGCTCTGGAAGGGTCTGGGGGCTTTTAGAAGGATCCGGGGAGGGTCTAGAAGGGTCTGGGGGCTTTTAGAATGATCCTGGGTTTCTCTAGAAGGGTCTGGTTGCTTTTAGAAGGGTACTGGGAGGCTCTAGAAGGGTCAGGGTGCTTTTATAAGGGTCTGGGTGATTTTAGAAAGGTCCTGGGGGGCTCTAGAATGGTCTAGAGGCTTTTAGACGGGTCCTGGGGACCTCTAGAAGGGTCTGGGTGCTTTTAGAAGGGTCCTGGGTGGCTCTAGAAGGGTCTGGGGGCTTGTAGAAGGGTCCTGGGGGGCTCTAGAAGGGTCTGGGGGCTTTTAGAAGGGTCCTGGGGGCCTCTAGAAGGGTCTTGGTGCTTTTAGAAGTGTCCTGGGGGGCTCTAGAAGCGTCTGGGGGCTTGTAGAAGGGTCGTGGGTGCCGCTAGAAGGGTCTGGGGGCTTATAGAAGGGTCCTAGGGGGCTCAAGAAGGTCTGGGGGCTTTTAGAAGGGTCTTGGGGTGCTCTAGAAGGGTCTGGGTGCTTTTAGAAGGGTCCTGGGGGGCTCTAGAAGGGTCTGGGGGCTTTTAGAAGTGTCCTGGGGGCCTCTAGAAGGGTCTGGTTGCTTTTAGAAGGCTCCTGGGGGCCTCTAGAAGGATCTGGGGGCTTTTAGATGGGTCCTGGGGTTCTCTAGAAGGGTCTGGGGGCATTTAGAAGGGTCCTGACGGGCTCTAGAAGGGTCTGGGGGCTTTTAGAATGATCCGGGGACGGTCTAGAAGGGTCTTTATGCTTTTAGAAGGATCCTAGGCGGCTCTAGAAGGGTCTGGGGTCTTTTAGAAGGTTCCTGGGGGGCTCTAGAAGGTTCTGGAGGCTTTTAGAAGGGTCTTGGGGGGCTCTAGAAAGGTCTGGGGGCTTTTAGAATAATCCGGGGAGGGTCTAGAATGGTCTGGGTTCTTTTAGAATAGTCCTTGGAGGTTTTAGAAGGGTCTGGGTTCTTTTAGAATGATCAGGGGAGGGTCTAGAAGGGTCTGGGCGCTTTTAGACGGGTCCTGGGGGGGTCTACAAGGGTCTGGAGGCTTTTAGAGGGGTTCTGGGGGGCCCTAGAAGGGTCTGGGTTCATTTAGAAGGATCCGGGGAGGGTCTAGAAAGGTCAGGGGTCTATTAGAAGGGTCCTGGGAGGCTCTAGAAGAATCTGGGGTCTTTTAGAATGATCCGGGGAGGGTCTAGAAGGGTCTGGGGGCCTTTAGAAGGGTCCTGGGGGGCTCTAGAATGGTCTGGGGGCTTTTAGAAGGGTCCTGGGGGCCTCTAGAAGGGTCTGGGGCTTTTAGAATGATCCGGGGAGGGTCTAGAAAGGTCTGGGGGACTTTAGAATGGTCCTGGGGGGCTCTAGAAGGGTCTGGGTAGTTTTAGAAGGGTCCTGGGAGGCTCTAGAAGGGTCTGTGTGCTTTTAGAATAGTCCTGGGTGGCTCTAGAGGGTTCTGGGGGCTTTTAGAAGGGTCCTAGGGGCCTCTAGAAGGGTCTGGGGGCTTTTAGAAGGGTCCTGGGATGCTCTAGAAGGGTCTGGGTGCTTTTAGAGGGGTCCTCGGATGCTCTAGAAGGGTCTGGGGGCTTTTAGAAGGGTCCTGGGGGGATCTAGAATGTTCTGGGGTCTTTCAGAAGGGTCCTGGGGGTCTCTAGAAGGGTCTGGGAGCTTTTAGAAGGGTCCTGGGGGGCTCTAGAATGGTCTGGGGGCTTTTAGAATGGTCCTGGGTGGCTCTAGAAGGTTCTGGGGTCTTTTAGAAGGGTCCGGGGGGGCTCTAGAAGGGTCTGGGGAATTTTAGAAGGGTCCTCGGATTCTCTAGAAGGGTCTGGGGGCTTTTAGAAGGGTCCTGGGGTGCTCTAGAAGGTTCTGGGGGCTTTCAGAAGGGTCCTGGGGGTCTCTAGAAGGGTCTGGGGGCTTTTAGAAGGGTCCTGGGGGGCTCTAGAAGGGTCTGGGTGCTTTTAGAAGGGTCCTGGGTGACTCTAGAATGTTCTGCTGGCTTTCAGAAAGGTAATGGGTGGCTCTAAAAGGGTCTGGGTGCTTTTCGAAGGGTCCTGGGTGGATCTAGAAGGGTCTTTGGGCTTTTAGAAGGGTCCTGGGGTGCTCTAGAATGGTCTGGGGGCTTTTAGAAGGGTCCTGGGAGGCTCTAGAAGGGTCTGGGGGCTTTTAGAAAGGTCCGGGGGGGCTCTAGAAGGGTCTGGGGGCTTTTCGAAGGGTCCTGGGTGCCTCTAGAAGGGTCTGGTGGATTTTAGAAGGGTCCTGGGAGGCTCTAGATGGGTCTGGGTGCTTTTAGAAGGGTCCTGGGATGCTCTAGAAGGGTCTTGGGGCTTGTAGAAGGGTCCTGGGGTCTCTAGAAGGTTCTGGGTGCTTTTAGAAAGGTCCTGGGTGGCTCTAGAAGGGTCTGGGGGCTTTTAGAAGGGTCCGGGGGGGCCCTAGAAGGGTCTGGGAGCTTTTAGAAAGGTCCTGGGGTGCTCTAGAAGGGTCTGGGGAATTTTAGAAGGGTCCTCGGATGCTCTAGAAGGGTCTGGTCGCTTTTAGAAGGGTCCGGGGGGGCTCTAGAAGGGTCTGGGGACTTTTAGAAGGGTCCTGGGGTGCTCTAGAAGGGACGGGGTTCCGTAAGAGGGGCCCTGGGTGCCTCTTGAAGGGTCTGGGGGCATTTAGAAGGGTCCTGGGGGGCTCTAGAAGGGTCTAGGGGCTTTTAGAAGGGTACTGGGGGGCTCTAGAAGGGTCTGGGGGCTTTTAGATTGATCCTGGGGTCTCTAGAAGGGTCTGGGGGCTTTTAGAAGGGTCCTGGGGTGCTCTAGAATGGTCTGGGGGCTTTTAGAAGGGTCCTGGGAGGCTCTAGAAGGGTCTGGGGGCTTTTAGAAAGGTCCTGGGTGGCTCTAGAAGGGTCTGGGGGCTTTTCGAATAGCCCTGGGTGTCTCTAGAAGGGTCTGGGGGCTTGTAGATGGGTCCTGGGGGGCTCTAGAAGGTTCTTGGTGCTTTTAGAAGGGTCCTGGGTGGCTCTAGAAGGGTCTGGGGGCTTTTAGAAGGGTCCGGGGGGGCTCTAGAAGGGTCTGAGTGCTTTTAGAAGTGTCCTGGGATGCTCTAGAAGGGTCTGGGGAATTTTAGAAGGGTCCTCGGATGCTCTAGAAGGGTCTGGGTGCTTTTAGAAGGGTCCTGGAGGCTCTAGAATGTTCTGGGGGCTTTCAGAAGGGTCCTGGGTATCTCTAGAAGCGTCTGGGCGCTTTTAGAAGGGTCCTGGGGGGCTCTAGAAGGGTCTGGGTTCTTTTAGAAGGGTCCTGGGTGACTCTAGAATGTTCTGCTGGCTTTCAGAAGGGTCCTGGGGTCCTCTAGAAGGGTCTGGGGTCTTTTAGAAGGGTCCGGGGGGGCTCTAGAAGGGTCTGGGGGCTTTTAGAATGGTCCTGGAGTGCTCTAGAAGGGTCTGGGGACTTTTAGAAGGGTCCTGAGGTGCTGTAGAATGGACGGGGTTCCTTAAGAGGGGCCCTGGGTTCCTCTTGAAGGGTCTGGGGGCATTTAGAAGGGTCCTGGGGGGCGCTAGAAGGGTCTAGGAGCTTTTAGAAGGGTACTGGGGGGCTCTAGAAGGGTCTGGGGGCTTTTAGAATGATCCTGGGGGGCTCTAGAAGGGTCTGGGGTCTTTTCGAAGGATCCGGGGAGGGTCTAGAAGGGTCTGGGGTCTTTTAGAAGGGTCCTAGGGGCCTCTAGAAGGGTCTGGGGGCTTTTAAATGGGTCCTAGGGGGCTCTAGAAGGGTCTGGGGGCTTTTGGAATGATCCTGGGGGGCTCTAGAAGGGTCTGGGGGCTTTTAGAATGATCCGGGGACGGTCTAGAAAGGTCTGGGTGCTTTTTGAAGGATCCTAGGGGGCTCTAGAAGGGTCTGGGGGCTTTTAGAAGGATCCGGGGAGGGTCTAGAAGGGTCTGGGGGCTTTTAGAAGGGTCCTGGGGTTCTCTAGAAGGGTCTGGTTGCTTTTATAAGGGTACTGGGAGGCTCTAGAAGGGTCAGGGTGCTTTTATAAGGGTCTGGGTGATTTTAGAAAGGTCCTGGGGCGCTCTAGAATGGTCTAGAGTTTTTAGACGGGTCCTGGGGACCTCTAGAAGGGTGTGGGTGCTTTTAGAAGTGTCCTGGGTAGCTCTAGAAGGGTCTGGGTGCTTGTAGAAGGGTCCTGGGGCGCTCTAGAAGGGTCTGGGGGCTTTTAGAAGGGTCCTGGGGGCCTCTAGAAGGGTCTTGGTGCTTTTAGAAGGGTCCTGGGGGGCTCTAGAAGTGTCTGGGGGCTTGCAGAAGGGTCGTGGGTGCAGCTAGAAGGGTCTGGGGGCTTATAGAAGGGTCCTAGGGGGCTCAAGAAGGTCTGGGGGCTTTTAGAAGGGTCCTGGGGTGTTCTAGAAGGGTCTGGGGGCTTTTAGAAGGGTCCTGGGGGGCTCTAGAAGGGTCTGGGGGCTTTTAGAAGGGTCCTGGGGCCTCTAGAAAGGTCTGGGGGCTTTTAGAAAGGTCCTGGGAGGATATAGAAGGGTCTGGGGGCTTTTAGAAGGATTCGGGGAGGGTCTAGAAGGGTCTGGGGGCTTTTAGAAGTGTCCTGGGGGGCTCTAGAAGGGTCTGGGAGCTTTTACTAGGGTCCTGGGGGGCTCTAGAAGGGTCTGGGTTCTTTTAGAATGGTCCTGGGGGGCTCTAGAAGGGTCTGGGGGCTTTTAGAAGGGTCCTGGGGGCCTCTAGAAGGATCTGGGGGCTTTTAGATGGGTCCTGGGGTTCTCTAGAAGGGTCTGGGGGCGTTTAGAAGGGTCCTGGAATGCTCTAGAATGGTCTGGGTGCTTTTAGAAGGGTCCTCGGATGCTCTAGAAAGGTCTGGGGGCTTTTAGAAGGGTCCTGGGGGGCTCTAGAATGTTCTGGGGGCTTTCAGAAGGGTCCTGGGGGTCTCTAGAAGGGTCTGGGGGCTTTTAGAAGGGTCCTGGGGGGCTCTAGAATGGTCTGGGGGCTTTTAGAATCGTCCTGGGTTGCTCTAGAAGGGTCTGGGGGCTTTTAGAAGGGTCCGGGGGGGCTCTAGAAGGGTCTGGGGAATTTTAGAAGGGTTTTCGGATTCTCTAGAAGGGTCTGGGGGCTTTTAGAAGGGTCCTGGGGGGCTCTAGAAGGGTCTGTGTGCCTTTAGAAGGGTCCTGGGTGACTCTAGAATGTTCTGCAGGCTTTCAGAAGGGTCCTGGGTGGCTCTAGAAGGGTCTGGGGGCTTGTAGAAGGGTCCTGGGGGGCTCTAGAAGGTTCTGGGTGCTTTTAGAAGGGTCCTGGGGTGCTCTAGAATGGTCTGGGGGCTTTTAGAAGGGTCCTGGGAGGCTCTAGAAGGGTCTGGGGGCTTTTAGAAAGGTCCTGGGTGGCTCTAGAAGGGTCTGGGGGCTTTTCGAAGGGCCCTGGGTGTCTCTAGAAGGGTCTGGGGGCTTTTAGAAGGGTCCTGGGAGGCTCTAGATGGGTCTGGGTGCTTTTAGAAGGGTCCTGGGATGCTCTAGAAGGGTCTGGGGGCTTGTAGATGGGTCCTGGGGGGCTCTAGAAGGTTCTTGGTGCTTTTAGAAGGGTCCTGGGTGGCTCTAGAAGGGTCTGGGGGCTTTTAGAAGGGTCCGGGGGGGCTCTAGAAGGGTCTGAGTGCTTTTAGAAGTGTCCTGGGATGCTCTAGAAGGGTCTGGGGAATTTTAGAAGGGTCCTCGGATGCTCTAGAAGGGTCTGGGTGCTTTTAGAAGGGTCCTAGATGCTCTAGAATGTTCTGGGGGCTTTCAAAAGGGTCCTGGGTATCTCTAGAAGCGTCTGGGCGCTTTTAGAAGGGTCTTGGGGGGCTCTAGAAGGGTCTGGGTTCTTTTAGAAGGGTCCTGGGTGACTCTAGAATGTTCTGCTGGCTTTCAGAAGGGTCCTGGGGTCCTCTAGAAGGGTCTGGGGTCTTTTAGAAGGGTCCGGGGGGGCTCTAGAAGGGTTTGGGGGCTTTTAGAATGGTCCTGGAGTGCTCTAGAAGGGTCTGGGGACTTTTAGAAGGGTCCTGGTGTGCTGTAGAAGGGACGGGGTTCCTTAAGAGGGGCCCTGGGTTCCTCTTGAAGTGTCTGGGGGCATTTAGAATGGTCCTGGGGGGCGCTAGAAGGGTCTAGGGGCTTTTAGAAGGGTACTGGGGGGCTCTAGAAGGGTCTGGGGGCTTTTAGAATGATCCTGGGGGGCTCTAGAAGGGTCTGGGGTCTTTTCGAAGGATCCGGGGAGGGTCTAGAAGGGTCTGGGGTCTTTTAGAAGGGTCCTAGGGGCCTCTAGAAGGGTCTGGGGGCTTTTAAATGGGTCCTAGGGGGCTCTAGAAGGGTCTGGGGGCTTTTGGAATGATCCTGGGGGGCTCTAGAAGGGTCTGGGGGCTTTTAGAATGATCCGGGGACGGTCTAGAAAGGTCTGGGTGCTTTTTGAAGGATCCTAGGGGGCTCTGGAAGGGTCTGGGGGCTTTTAGAAGGATCCGGGGAGGGTCTAGAAGGGTCTGGGGGCTTTTAGAATGATCCTGGGTTTCTCTAGAAGGGTCTGGTTGCTTTTAGAAGGGTACTGGGAGGCTCTAGAAGGGTCAGGGTGCTTTTATAAGGGTCTGGGTGATTTTAGAAAGGTCCTGGGGGGCTCTAGAATGGTCTAGAGTCTTTTAGACGGGTCCTGGGGACCTCTAGAAGGGTCTGGGTGCTTTTAGAAGGGTCCTGGGTGGCTCTAGAAGGGTCTGGGGGCTTGTAGAAGGGTCCTGGGGGGCTCTAGAAGGGTCTGGGGGCTTTTAGAAGGGTCCTGGGGGCCTCTAGAAGGGTCTTGGTGCTTTTAGAAGTGTCCTGGGGGGCTCTAGAAGCGTCTGGGGGCTTGTAGAAGGGTCGTGGGTGCCGCTAGAAGGGTCTGGGGGCTTATAGAAGGGTCCTAGGGGGCTCAAGAAGGTCTGGGGGCTTTTAGAAGGGTCCTGGGGTGCTCTAGAAGGGTCTGGGTGCTTTTAGAAGGGTCCTGGGGGGCTCTAGAAGGGTCTGGGGGCTTTTAGAAGGGTCCTCGGATGCTCTAGAAGGGTCTGGGGTCTTTTAGAAGGGACCTGGGGCCTCTAGAAAGGTCTGGGGTCTTTTAGAAAGGTCCTGGGGTTCTCTAGAAGGGTCTGGGGGCATTTAGAAGGGTCCTGACGGGCTCTAGAAGGGTCTGGGGGCTTTTAGAATGATCCGGGGACGGTCTAGAAGGGTCTTTATGCTTTTAGAAGGATCCTAGGCGGCTCTAGAAGGGTCTGGGGTCTTTTAGAAGGTTCCTGGGGGGCTCTAGAAGGTTCTGGAGGCTTTTAGAAGGGTCTTGGGTGGCTCTAGAAAGGTCTGGGGGCTTTTAGAATAATCCGGGGAGGGTCTAGAATGGTCTGGGTTCTTTTAGAATAGTCCTTGGAGGTTTTAGAAGGGTCTGGGGTCTTTTAGAATGATCAGGGGAGGGTCTAGAAGGGTCTGGGCGCTTTTAGACGGGTCCTGGGGGGGTCTACAAGGGTCTGGAGGCTTTTAGAGGGGTTCTGGGGGGCCCTAGAAGGGTCTGGGTTCATTTAGAAGGATCCGGGGAGGGTCTAGAAAGGTCGGGGGTCTATTAGAAGGGTCCTGGGAGGCTCTAGAAGAATCTGGGGTCTTTTAGAATGATCCGGGGAGGGTCTAGAAGGGTCTGGGGGCCTTCAGAAGGGTCCTGGGGGGCTCTAGAATGGTCTGGGGGCTTTTAGAAGGGTCCTGGGGGCCTCTAGAAGGGTCTGGGGCTTTTAGAATGATCCGGGGAGGGTCTAGAAAGGTCTGGGGGCCTTTAGAATGGTCCTGGGGGGCTCTAGAAGGGTCTGGGTAGTTTTAGAAGGGTCCTGGGAGGCTCTAGAAGGGTCTGTGTGCTTTTAGAATAGTCCTGGGTGGCTCTAGAGGGTTCTGGGGGCTTTTAGAAGGGTCCTAGGGGCCTCTAGAAGGGTCTGGGGGCTTTTAGAAGGGTCCTGGGATGCTCTAGAAGGGTCTGGGTGCTTTTAGAGGGGTCCTCGGATGCTCTAGAAGGGTCTGGGGGCTTTTAGAAGGGTCCTGGGGGGATCTAGAATGTTCTGGGGTCTTTCAGAAGGGTCCTGGGGGTCTCTAGAAGGGTCTGGGAGCTTTTAGAAGGGTCCTGGGGGGCTCTAGAATGGTCTGGGGGCTTTTAGAATGGTCCTGGGTGGCTCTAGAAGGTTCTGGGGTCTTTTAGAAGGGTCCGGGGGGGCTCTAGAAGGGTCTGGGGAATTTTAGAAGGGTCCTCGGATTCTCTAGAAGGGTCTGGGGGCTTTTAGAAGGGTCCTGGGGTGCTCTAGAAGGTTCTGGGGGCTTTCAGAAGGGTCCTGGGGGTCTCTAGAAGGGTCTGGGGGCTTTTAGAAGGGTCCTGGGGGGCTCTAGAGGGGTCTGGGTGCCTTTAGAAGGGTCCTGGGTGACTCTAGAATGTTCTGCTGGCTTTCAGAAAGGTAATGGGTGGCTCTAAAAGGGTCTGGGTGCTTTTCGAAGGGTCCTGGGTGGATCTAGAAGGGTCTTTGGGCTTTTAGAAGGGTCCTGGGAGGCTCTAGATGGGTCTGGGTGCTTTTAGAAGGGTCCTGGGATGCTTTAGAAGGGTCTTGGGGCTTGTCGAAGGGTCCTGGGGTCTCTAGAATGTTCTGGGTGCTTTTAGAAAGGTCCTGGGTGGCTCTAGAAGGGTATGGGGGCTTTTAGAAGGGTCCGGGGGGGCCCTAGAAGGGTCTGGGAGCTTTTAGAAAGGTCCTGGGGTGCTCTAGAAGGGTCTGGGGAATTTTAGAAGGGTCCTCGGATGCTCTAGAAGGGTCTGGTCGCTTTTAGAAGGGTCCTGGGGGGCTCTAGAAGGGTCTGGGTGCCTTTAGAAGGGTCCTGGGTGAATCTAGAATGTTCTGCTGGCTTTCAGAATGGTCCTGGGGTCCTCTAGAAGGGTCTCGGGTCTTTTAGAAGGGTCCGGGGGGGCTCTAGAAGGGTCTGGGGACTTTTAGAAGGGTCCTGGGGTGCTCTAGAAGGGACGGGGTTCCTTAAGAGGGGCCCTGGGTGCCTCTTGAAGGGTCTGGGGGCATTTAGAAGGGTCCTGGGGGGCTCTAGAAGGGTCTAGGGGCTTTTAGAAGGGTACTGGGGGGCTCTAGAAGGGTCTGGGGGCTTTTAGAATGATCCTGGGGGGCTCTAGAAGGGTCTGGGGGCTTTTAGAATGATCCGGGGAGGGTCTAGAAGGGTCTGGGGGCTTTTAGAAGGGTCCTAGGGGACTCTAGAAGGGTCTGGGGGCTTTTAGATGGGTCCTAGGGGGCTCTAGAAGGGTCTGGGGGCTTTTGGAAGGGTCCTGGGGTGCTCTAGAAGGGACGGGGTTCCTTAAGAGGGTCCCTGGGTGCCTCTTGAAGGGTCTGGGGACATTTAGAAGGGTCCTGGGGGGCTATAGAAGGGTCTGGGGGCTTTTAGAAGGGTACTGGGGGGCTCTAGAAGGGTCTGGGGGCTTTTAGAATGATCCTGGGGGGCTCTAGAAGGGTCTGGGGGCTTTTCGAAGGATCCCGGGAGGGTCTAGAAGGGTCTGCGGGCTTTTAGAAGGGTCCTAGGGGCCTCTAGAAGGGTCTGGGGGCTTTTAGATGGGTCCTAGGGGGCTCTAGAAGGGTCTGGGGGCTTTTAGAATGATCCTGGGGGGCTCTAGAAGGGTCTGGGTGCTTTTAGAATGATCCAGGGACGGTCTAGAAAGGTCTGGGTGCTTTTTGAAGGATCCTAGGGGGCTCTAGAAGGGTCTGGGGGCTTTTAGAAGGATCCGGGGAGGGTCTAGAAGGGTCTGGGGCCTTTTAGAAGGGTCCTGGGGTTCTCTAGAAGGGTCTGGTTGCTTTTAGAAGGGTACTGGGAGGCTCTAGAAGGGTCTGGGTTCTTTTATAAGAGTCCGGGGAGCCTCTAGACGGGTCTGGGTGATTTTAGAAAGGTCCTGGGGGGCTCTAGAAGGGTCTGGGGGCTTTTAGAAGGGTCCGGGGGGGCTCTAGAAGGGTCTGGGGAATTTTAGAAGGGTCCTCGGATTCTCTAGAAGGGTCTGGGGTCTTTTAGAAGGGTCCTGGAGGGCTCTAGAAGGTTCTGGGGGCTTTCAGAAGGGTCCTGGGTGTCTCTAGAAGGGTCTGGGGGCTTTTAGAAGGGTCCGGGGGGGCTCTAGATGGGTCTGGGTGCCTTTAGAAGGGTCCTGGGTGACTCTAGAATGTTCTGCTGGCTTTCAGAAGGGTCCTGGGGTCCTCTAGAAAGGTCTGGGGGCTTTTAGAAGGGTTCTGGGTGGCTCTAGAAGGGTCTGGGGGCTTTTAGAAGGGTCCTGGGGTGCTCTAGAATGGTCTGGGGCTCTTAGAAGGGTCCTGGGAGGCTCTAGAAGGGTCTGGGTGCTTTTAGAAAGGTCCTGTGTGGCTCTAGAAGGGTCTGGGGTCTTTTCGAAGAGTCCTGGGAGTCTCTAGAAGGTTCTGGGGGCTTATAGAAGGGTCCTGGGAGGCTCTAGATGGGTCTGGGTGCTTTTAGAAGGGTCCTGGGATGCTCTAGAAGGGTCTTGGGGCTTGTAGAAGGGTCCTGGGGGGCTCTAGAAGGGTCTGGGGGCTTTTAGAAGGCTTCGGGGGGGCTCTAGAAGGGTCTGGGTGCTTTTAGAAGTTTCCTGGGGTGCTCTAGAAGGGTCTGGGGAATTTTAGAAGGGTCCTCGGATGCTCTAGAAGGGTCTGGGTGCTTTTAGAAGGGTCCTGGAGGGCTCTAGAAGGGTCTGGGCGCTTTTAGAAGGGTCCTGGGGAGCTCTAGAAGGGTCTGGGTGCTTTTAGAAGGGTCCTGGGTGACTCTAGAATGTTCTGCTGGCTTTCAGAAGGGTCCTGGGGTCCTCTAGAAGGGTCTGGGGTCTTTTAGAAGGGTCCGGGGGGGCTCTAGAAGGGTCTGGGGACTTTTAGAAGGACCCTGGGGTGCTCTAGAAGGGACGGGGTTCCTTAAGAGGGGCCCTGGGTGCCTCTTGAAGGGTCTGGGGGCATTTAGAAGGGTCCTGGGGGGCTCTACAAGAGTCTAGGGGCTTTTAGAAGGGTACTGGGGGGCTCTAGAACGGTCTGGGGGCTTTTAGAATGATCCTGGGGGGCTCTAAAAGGGTCTGGGGGCTTTTCGAAGGATCCGGGGAGGGTCTAGAAGGGTCTGGGGGCATTTAGAAGGGTCCTAGGGGCCTCTAGAAGGGTCTGGGGGCTTTTAGATGGGTCCTAGGGGGCTCTAGAAGGGTCTGGGTCTTTTAGAATGATCCTGGGGGGCTATAGAAGGGTCTGGGGTCTTTTAGAATGATCCTGGGACGGTCTAGAAAGGTCTGGGTGCTTTTTGAAGGATCCTAGGGGGCTCTAGAAAGGTCTGGGTGCTTTTAGAAGGATCCAGGAAGGGTCTAGAAGAGTCTGGGGGCTTTTAGAAGGGTCCTGGGGTTTTCTAGAAGGGTCTGGTTGCTTTTAGAAAGGTACTGGGAGGCTCTAGAAGGGTCTGGGTTCTTCTATAAGGGTCCGGGTAGCCTCTAGAAGGGTCTGGGTGATTTTAGAAAGGTCCTGGGGGGCTCTAGAAGGGTCTGGGGGCTTTTAGAAGGGTCCGGGGGGGCTCTAGAAGGGTCTGGGGAATTTTAGAAGGGTCCTCGGATTCTCTAGAAGGGTCTGGGGTCTTTTAGAAGGGTCCTGGAGGGCTCTAGAAGGTTCTGGGGGCTTTCAGAAGGGTCCTGGGGGTCTCTAGAAGGGTCTGGGGTCTTTTAGAAGGGTCCTGGGGGGCTCTAGAAGGGTCTGGGTGCCTTTAGAAGGGTCCTGGGTGACTCTAGAATGTTCTGCTGGCTTTCAGAAAGGTCCTGGGGTCCTCTAGAAGGGTCTGGGGGCTTTTAGAAGGGTCCTGGGTGGCTCTAGAAGGGTCTGGGGGCTTTTAGAAGGGTCCTGGGGTGCTCTAGAATGGTCTGGGGGCTTTTAGAAGGGTCCTGGGATTATCTAGAAGGGTCTGGGGGCTTTTAGAAAGGTCCTGGGTGGCTCTAGAAGGGTCTGGGGGCTTTTCGAAGGGTCCTGGGAGTCTCTAGAAGGTTCTGGGGGCTTATAGAAAGGTCCTGGGAGGCTCTAGATTGGTCTGGGTGCTTTTAGAAGGGTCCTGGGATGCTCTAGAAGGGTCTTGGGGCTTGTAGAAGGGTCCTGGGGGGCTCTAGAAGGTTCTGGGTGCTTTTAAAAGGGTCCTGAGTGGCTCTAGAAGGGTCTGGGGGCTTTTAGAAGGGTTCGGGGGGGCTCTAGAAGGGTCTGGGTGCTTTTAGAAGTGTCCTGGGGTGCTCTAGAAGGGTCTGGGGAATTTTAGAAGGGTCCTCGGATGCTCTAGAAGGGTCTGGGTGCTTTTAGAAGGGTCCTGGAGGGCTCTAGAAAGTTCTGGGGGCTTTCAGAAGGGTCCTGGGGGTCTCTAGAAGGGTCTGGGCGCTTTTAGAAGGGTCCTGGGAGGCTCTAGAAGGGTCTGGGTGCCTTTAGAAGGGTCCTGGGTGACTCTAGAATGTTCTGCTGGCTTTCAGAAGGGTCCTGGGGTCATCTAGAAGGGTCTGGGGTCTTTTAGAAGGGTCCGGGGGGGCTCTAGAAGGGTCTGGGGACTTTTAGAATGGTCCTGGGGTGCTCTAGAAGGGACTGGGTTCCTTAAGAGGGGCCCTGGGTGCCTCTTGAAGGGTCTGGGGGCATATAGAAGGGTCCTGGGGGGCTCTAGAAGGGTCTAGGGGCTTTTAGAAGGGTACTGGGGGGCTCTAGAAGGGTCTGGGGGCTTTTAGAATGATCCTGGGGGGTTCTAGAAGGGTCTGGGGTCTTTTCGAAGGATCCGGGGAGGGTCTAGAAGGGTCTGGGGGCTTTTAGAAGGGTCCTAGGGGCCTCTAGAAGGGTCTGGGATCTTTTAGAATGATCCGGGGACGGTCTAGAAAGGTCTGGGTGCTTTTTGAAGGATCCTAGGGGGCTCTAGAAGGGTCTGGGGCTTTTAGAAGGAACCGGGGAGGGTCTAGAAGGGTCTGGGGGCTTTTAGAAGGGTCCTGGGGTTCTCTAGAAGGGTCTGGTTGCTTTTAGAAGGGTACTGGGAGGCTCTAGAATGGTCGGGGTGCTTTTATAAGGGTCCGGGGAGCCTCTAGAAGGGTCTGGGTGATTTTAGAAAGGTCCTGGGGGGCTCTAGAAGGGTCTGGGGGCTTTTAGAAGGGTCTGGGTGGCTCTAGAAGGGTCTGGGTTCTTGTAGAAGGGTCCTGGGTGGCTTTAGAAGGGTCTGGGGGCTTTTAGAAGGGTCCTGGGGGCCTCTAGAAGGGTCTGGGAGCTTTTAGAATGGTCCTGGGGGGCTCTAGAAGGGTCTGGGTGCTTTTAGAAGGGTACTGGGGTGCTCTAAAAGGATCTGGGGGCTTTTAGATGGGTCCTGGGGTGCTCTAGAAGGGTCTGGGGGCATTTAGAAGGGTCCTGAGGGGCTCTAGAAGGGTCTGGGGGCTTTTAGAATGATCCGGGGACTGTCTAGAAGGGTCTTTATGCTTTTTGAAGGATCCTAGGCGGCTCTAGAAGGGTCTGGGGTCTTTTAGAAGGGTCCTGGGGGACTCTAGAAGGGTCTGCGGGCTTTTAGAATGGTCCTGGGAGGCTCTAGAAGGGTCTGGGGGCTTTTAGAAGGGTCCTGGGGGGCTCTAGAAGGGTCTAGAGGCTTTTAGAAGGGTCCTGGGGGCCTCTAGAAGGGTCTGGGGGCGTTTAGAAGGGACCTGTGAGGCTCTGGAAGGGTCTGGGTGCTTTTATAAGGGTCCTGGGGGCCTCTAGAAGGGTCTGGGGGCTTTTACAAGGGTCCGGGGGGGCTCAAGAAGGGTCTGGGGACTTTTAGAAGGTTCCTGGTGGCCCCTAGACGGGTCTGGGGGCTATTAGAAGGGTCCTGGGGGGCTCTAGAAGGGTCTGGGTGCTTGTAGAAGGGTCCTAGGGGGCTATAGAAGGGTCAGGGGGCTTTTAGAATGATCCTGGGGGGCTCTAGAAGGGTCTGGGTGCTTTTAGAATGATCCGGGTACGGTCTAGAAGGGTCTGGGTGCTTTTTGAAGGATCCTAGGGGGCTCTAGAAGGGTCTGGGGGCTTTTAGAATGATCCGGGGAGGGTCTAGAAGGGTCTGTGTGCTTTTAGAAGGGTCCTGGGGGTCTCTAGAAGGGTCTGGTGGCTTTTAGAAGGGTCCTGGGAGGCTCTGGAAGGGTCTGGGTGCTTTTATAAGGGTCCGGGGAGCCTCTAGAAGGGTCTGGGTGCTTTTGGAAAGGTCCTGGAGTGCTCTAGAAGGGTCTAGAGGCTTTTAGACGGGTCCTGGTGTGCTCTAGAAGGGACGGGGGTGCTTAAGAAGGGCCCTGGCGCCTCTAGAAGGGTCTGGGGTGTTTTAGAAGGGTCCTGGGTGGCTCTAGAAGGGTTTGGAAGTTTTTAGAAGCGTCCTGGGGACTCTAGAAGGGTCTGGTGGCTTTTAGAAGGGTCCTGGGGGGCTCTAGAAGGGTCTGGGGTCTTTTATACTGTCCTGGGGGTCTGTAGAAGGGTCTGGGTGCTTTTAGAAGGGTCCTGTGGGGCTCTAGAATGATCTGGGGGCTTTCAGAAGGGTCGTGGGGGCCTCTAGAAGGGTCTAGGGGCTTTTAGAAGGGTCCGGGGGAGCTCTAGAAGGGTCTGGGGGCTTTTAGAAGAGTCCTGGGGTGCTCTAGAAGGGTCTGGGTGCTTTTAGAAGGGTCCTAGTGTGCTCTAGAAGGTACGGGGGGGCTTAAGAGGGGCCCTGGGGCCTCTAAAAGGGTCTGGTGTCTTTTAGAAGGGTCCTGGAGGGCTCTATAAGGGTCTGGAGGATTTTAAAAGGGTCCTGGGGGGCTCTAGAAGGGTCTGGGGGCTTTTAGAAGGGTCCTGGGGTGCTCTAGAAGAGTCTGGGGGCTTTTATAGGGTCCTGGGGGTCTGTAGAAGGGTCTGGGGGCTTTCAGAAGGGTCCTGGGGGAATCTAGAAGGGTCTGGGTGCTTTTAGAAGGGTACAGGGGGTCTCTAGAAGGGTCTGGGTGCTTTTAGAATGGTCCTGGGGGCCTCTAGAAGGGTCTGGGGGCTTTTAGAAGGGTCCTGGGATGCTCTAGAAGGGTCTGGGTGTTTTAGAATAATCCGGGGAGGGTCTAGATTAGTCTGGGGTCTTTTAGAAGGGTCTTTGGGTGCTCTAGAAGGGTCTGGGTTCTTTTAGAAAGGTCCTGGGGTGCTCTAAAAGGGTCTGGGGGCTTTTAGAAAGATCCGGGGAGGGTCTAGAATCGTCTGGGGGCTTTTAGAATGGTCCTGGGGGGCTCTAGAAGGGTCTGGGTGCTTTTAGAAGGGTCCTGTGGGGCTCTAGAAGGGTCTGGGGGCTTTTAGAAGTGTCCTGGGGGTCTCTAGAAGGGTCTGTAGGCTTTTATAGGGTCCTCGGGGTCTGTAGAAGTGTCTGGGTGCTTTTAGAAGGGTCCTGTGGGGCTCTAGAATGTTCTGGGTGCTTTCAGAAGGGTCCTGGGGGCCTCTAGAAGGGTCTAGGGGCTTTTAGAAGGGTCCGGGGGGGCTCTGGAAGGGTCTGGGGGCTTTTAGATGGGTCCTGGGGTGATCTGGAAGGGTCTGGGGACTTTTAGAAGCGTCCTGGGCTGCTCTAGAAGGGACGGGGTGCCTTAAGAGGGGCCTTTGGGGCTCTAGAATGGTCTGGGGTCTTTTAGAAGGGTCCTGGGGTGCTATAGAAGGGTCTGGGGCCTTTTAGAATGGTCCTGGGGATCTCTAGAAGTGTCTGGGGGCTTTTAGAATTATCCGGAGAGGATCTAGAAGTTTCTGCGGCCTTTTAGAAGGGTCCTGGGGGGCTCTAGAAGGGTCTGGGGGCTTTTAGAATGGTCTTGGCGTGCTCTAGAATGGTCTGGGGGCCTTAAGGTGGGCCCTGGGTACATCTAGAAGGGTCTGGGGGCTTTTAGAATGGTCCTGGGGGGCTCTAGAAGGGTCTGGGGGCTTTTAGAAGGGTCCTGGGGGGCTCTAGAAGGGTCTGGGGGCTTTTAGAAGGGTCCTGGGAGGATCTAGAAGGGTATGGGGGCTTTTAGAAGGATCCGGGGAGGGTCTAGAAGGGTCTGGGGGCTTTTAGAAGGGTCCTGGTGGGCTCTAGAAGGGTCTCGGGACTTTTAGAAGGGTCCTGGGGGCCTCTAGAAGGGTCTGGGGTCTTTTAGAATGTTCCTGGGTGGCTCTAGAAGGGTCTGGGGGCTTTTAGATGTGTCCTGGGGGGCTCTAGAATGGTCTGGGGGCTTTTAGATGGGTCCTGGGTGTCTCTAGAAGGGTCTGGGGGCTTTTAGAGGGGTCCTGGGAGGCTCTAGAAGGGTCTAGGGGCTTTTAGAATGATCCGGGGACGGTCTAAAAGGGTCTTTATGCTTTTTGAAGGATCCTAGGGTGCTCTAGAATGGTCTGGGGTCTTTTAGAAGTGTCCTGGGGGGTTTTGAAGGGTCTGGGGGCATTTAGAATGGTCCTGGGAGGCTCTAGAAGGGTCTGGGTGCTTTTAGAAGGGTCCTGGGGTGCTCTAGAAGGGTCTGGGGGCTTTTAGAAGGGTCCTGGGATGCTCTAGAAGGGACGGGGCTGCTTAAGAAGGGCCCTGGGGCCTCTAGAAGGGTCTGGGTGCTTTTAGAAGGGTCCTGTGGGGCTCTAGAAGGGTCTGGAACTTTTGAGAAGGGTCCTGGGGGGCTCTAGAAGGGTCTGGGGGCTTTTAGAATTGTCCTGGGGTGCTCTAGAATGGTCTGGGGTCTTTTAGAAGGGTCCTGGGGGGCTCTAGAAGGGTCTGGGGGCTTTTAGAAGGGTCCTGGGATCCTCTAGAAGGGTCTCGGGGCTTTTAGAAGGATCCGGTTAGGGTCTAGAAGGGTCTGGGGACTTTTAGAAGGGTCTTGGGAGGCTCTAGAAGGGTCTGGGGCCTTTTCAAAGGAACCTGAACGTCTCCAGAAGGGTCTGGGGGCTTTTGGAAGGGTCCTTGGGGGCTCTAGAATGGTCTGGGTCCTTTGTACTTAGCTGGCAGGGGAGACACCCTGATCAAGCAGGTGCTTTTCCCAGGCCAGGCTCATCCTTTGCACTCCGGGTGTGCTGAGCCCTGCGAATTCCCCAAATGTGCAAAATTAAAATTTTTGCTCTAGAAGCACCCAGACCCTTCTAGAGCCCCCCAGGAACCTTCTAAAAGCACCCAGACACTTTTAGAGCCCCCAGTGTGCTTCTCAAAGCCCCCGGACTTTCTAGAGCCCCCCAAAACCTTATAAAGGCCCCCAAAATCTTATAAAGCCCCCCAGGCCCTACTAAACCCCCTTAGGACCCTTCTACAATACCCTAGACCCTTCTAGAGCCACCGAGGACCCTTCTAAAAGACCCCAAACCCTTCCGGAGCCCCTTAGGAACCTTTTTAGAGACCCTAGACCCTCCTAGATCCTTCAAGGACTCTTCTAAAAGCCCCCAGATACTTCTAGGGGTTAGAGGCAGGGTTAGGGTTAGGGTTAGGGTTAGGGTTAGGGTTAGAGTTAGGGTTAGGGTTAGGGTTAGGGTTAGGGTTAGGGTTAGGGTTAGGGTTAGAGTTAGGGTTAGGGTTAGGGTTAGGGTTAGGGTTAGGGTTAGGGTTAGGGTTAGGGTTAGGGTTAGGGTTAGGGTTAGAGTTAGAGTTAGGGTTAGGGTTAGGGTTAGGGTTAGGGTTAGGGTTAGGGTTAGGGTTAGGGTTAGGGTTAGGGTTAGGGTTAGGGTTAGGGTAAGGGTTAGGGTTAGGGTTAGGGTTAGAGTTAGGGTTAGGGTTAGGGTTAGGGTTAGGGTTAGGGTAAGGGTTAGGGTTAGGGTTAGGGTTAGGGTTAGGGTTAGAGTTAGGGTTAGGGTTAGGGTTAGGGTTAGGGTTAGAGTTAGAGTTAGGGTTAGGGTTAGGGTTAGGGTTAGGGTTAGGGTTAGGGTTAGGGTTAGGGTTAGGGTTAGGGTTAGGGTTAGGGTTAGGGTTAGGGTAAGGGTTAGGGTTAGGGTTAGGGTTAGAGTTAGGGTTAGGGTTAGGGTTAGGGTTAGGGTTAGGGTTTGGGTTTGTGTTAGAGTTAGGGTTAGAGTAAGAGTTAGGGTTAGGGATAGGGTTAGGAACCTTTTTTAGCCCTACAGGACCCATCTAAAAGCACTCAGACCATTCAACATCCCCTCAGGACCCTCCTAACTGTCCCCAGATCCTTCTAGAGCCCACCAGGACCCTTCTAAAAGACCCAGACCCCTCTAGAGCCCCCCAAGACCATTCTAAAAGCCCCCAGACCCTTCTAGAGCCTTCCAGGACACTTCTAATAGCCCCCAGAGCATTCTAGATGCCCCCAGGACGTTTCTAAAAGCCCTAACACCCTTCTAGAGCCCCCCAGGACCCTTCTAAAAGCCTCCAGACAATTCTAGAGCTCCCCAGGACCCTTCTAAAATCCCCCAGACCCTTCTAGAGGCCCCCAGGGCCCCTCTAATGGTCCCCAGACCCTTCTAGAGCCCCCCAGGACCCATCTAAAAGCACCCAGACCCTTCTACATCCCCACAGAACCCTTCTAAAAGCCCCCAGACCCTTCTAGAGCCACCCAGGTCCCTTCTAAAAGCACCCAGACCCTTCTAGATGCACCCAGGACCCTTCTGAAAGCACCCAGACCCTTCTAGACCATCCCCGGATCATTCTAAAAGCACCCAGACCCATCTAGATCCCACCAGGACTCTTCTAAAACCCTCCAGACCCTTCTAGAGGCCCCCAGGACCCTTCTGAATGCCCCCAGACCCTTCTAGACCCCCCAGGACCCTTCTAAAAGCCTCCAGACCCTTCTAGAGCTCCCCAGGACCCTTCTAAATGCACCCAGACATTTCTAGCGCCCCCCAGGACCCTTCTAAAAACACCCAGACCCATCTAGAGCTCCCCAGGACCCTTCTAAAAGCCCCCAGACCCTTCTAGAGCCCCCCAGGACCCTTCTAAAAGCACCCAGACCCTTCGAGAGCCCCACAGGACCCTTCTAAAAGCCACCAGACCCTTCTAGACCCTCCCCGAATCCTTCTAAAAGCACTCAGACCCTTTTAGAGACACGCAGGACCATTCTAAAAGCCCCCAGACCCTTCTAGAGCCTCCCAGGACCATTCTAAAAGCCCCCAGACAATTCTAGAGCTCCCCAGGACCCTTCTAAAATCCCCCAGACCCTTCTAGAGGACCCCAGTGCCCCTCTAATGTTCCCCAGACCCTTCTAGAGCCCCCAAGGACCCTTCTAAAAGCCCCCAGAGCCTTCTAGACCCTCCCTGGATCCTTCTAATAGCACCCAGACCCTTCTAGAGCCCCCCAGGACCCTTCTACAAGACCTCCGAACCCTTCTACAGCCTCTACGGACACTTCTAAAAGCCCCCGGACCCTTCTAGAGCCCCCCAGGACCCATCTAAAAGCCCCCAGACCCTTCTACAGCCACACATTACCCTTCTGAAAGCACCCAGACCCTTCTAGAGCCCCCCAGGACCCTTCTAAAAGAACTCAGACCCTTCTACACCCTCCCAGGATCAATCTAAAAGCACCCAGACCCTTCTACAGCCTTACAGGACCCTTCTAAAATCCTTCAGACCCTTCTAGAAGCCCCCAGGACCCTTCTAAAAGCCCCCAGAGCCTTGTAGATGCCCCCAGGACCCTTCTAAAAGCAACCACACCCTTCTAGAGCCCCCCAGGACGCTTCTAAAAGCCCCCAGACCATTCTAGAGCCACCCAGAACCCTTCTAAAAGCCCACCAGACCCTTCTAGAGGCCCCCAAGATCCTTCTAAAAGCCCCCAGACCCTTCTAGAGCCCCCCGGGACCCTTCTAAATGCCCCCAGACCATTCTAGAGCCACCCAGGACATTTCTAAAAGCACCCAGACCCTTCTAGAGCCCACCAGGACCCTTCTAAAAGCAACCAGACCATTCTAGAGCCACCCAGGGCCCTTCTAAAATCACCCAGACACTTCTAGAGCCTCCCAGGACCCTTCTAAAAATCCTCAGACCCATCTAGAGGCCCCCAGGACCCTTCTAAAAGTCCCCAGAGCCATCTAGATGTCCCCAGGACCCTTCTAAAAGCACTCACACTCTTCTAAAGCCACCCAGGACTATTCTAAAATCCCCCAGAGCATTCTAGAGCCCCGCAGGACCATTCTAAAAGCCCCCAGACCCTTCTAAAGACCCCCAGGACCCTTCTAAAAGCACCCAGACCCTTCTAGAGCCTCCCAGGACCCTTCTAAAAGAACCCAGACGCTTCTAGATCACCACAGGACCCTTCTAAAAGCCCCCAGACCCTTCTAGACCCATCTGGATCCTTCTAAAACACCCAGACCCTTCTAGAGCCTCCCAGGACCCTTCTAATATCCCGCAGACATTTCTAGAGGCGCCCAGGACCCTTCTAAGAGCACCCAGACTATTCTAGATCCCCCCAGGACCCTTCTAAAAGCACCCAGACCCTTCTAGAGACCCGCAGGACCCTTCTAAAAGCCCCCAGACCCTTCTAGAGCTCTCCAGGACCCTTCTAAAATCCCCCAGACCTTTCTAGAGGCCACCAGGGCTTCTCTAATGGTCCCCAGACCCTTCTAGAGCCCCCAAGGACCCTTCTAAAAGGCCCCAGAGCCTTCTAGACCCTCCCCGGATCCTTCTAATAGACCCCAGACCCTTCTAGAGCCACGCAGGACCCTTCTAAAAGCACCCAGACCTTTCTAGAGGCCCCCTGGACCCTTCAAAAAGCCCCCAGACCCTTCTAGAGCCTCCCAGGGCCATTCTAAAAGCAACCAGACCCTTCTAGATCCTCCCAGGACCCTTCTAAAAGCACCCAGACCCTTCTAGAGCCCACCAGGACCTTTCTATATGCCCCCAGACCCTTCTAGAGCCCCACAGGACCCTTCTAAAAGCACCCATACCCTTCTAGAGACCCTACAGGACCCTTCTAGAAACCCTCAGACCTTTCCAGAGTCTCCAGGACCCTTCTAAAAGCCCCCAGACCCTTCTAGAGCCCCCCAGGACAATTCTAAAAGCACCCAGACCCTTCTAGAGACCCGCAGGACCCTTCTAATAGCACTCAGACCCTTCTAGAGTCTACCAGGACCCTTCTAAAAGCACCCAGACCTTTCTAGAGCTCCCCAGGACCATTCTAAACTCTCCCAGACCCTTCCAGAGCCTCCCAGGACGCTTCTAAATGCCCCCAGACCCATCTAGAGCACCCCAGGACTCTTCTAAAAGCCTCCAGTCCCTTCTAGAGGCCCCCAGGACCCTTCTGAATGCCCCCAGACCCTTCTAGAGCCCCCCAGGACTCTTCTAAAAGACCCGGACCATTCCAGAGGCCCTCAGGACCCTTCTGAAAGCGCCCAGACCCTTCTAGAGCAACCCAGGACCCTTCTAAATGCACCCAGACACTTCTAGCGCCACCCAGGACCCTTCTAAAAGCCCCCAGACCCTTCTAGCGCTCCCCAGGACCCTTCTAAAAGTCCCCAGACACTTCTAGACCCCCCAGGACCCTTCTAAAAGCACCCAGACCCTTCTAGAGCCCCCCAGGACATTTCTAACAGCCCCCAGACCATTCTAGACCCACCCCGAATCCTTCTAAAAGCGCCCAGACCATTCTAGAACCTCCCAGGACCCTTCTAAAAGGCCGCAGACACTTCTAGAGGACCCCAGGACCCTTCTAAAAGCTCCCAGAGCCTTCTAGATGACCCCAGGACCCTTCTAAAAGCCCTCACACCCTTTAGAGCCCCCCAGGACCCTTCTAAAAGACCCCAGACCCTTCTAGAGGCCCCGCAGGACCCTTCTAAAAGCCCCCAGACCCTTCTAGAGACCCGCAGGACCCTTTTAAATGCCCCCAGACACTTCTAGAGTCTCCCAGGACCGTTCTAAAAGCACCCAGACCCTTCTAGAGCCGCCCAGGACCCTTCTAAAAGTACCCAGACCATTCTAGAGCCCCCTAGGACTCTTCTTAAAGCCCCCAGACCCTTCTAGAGAATCCCACGTCCACTCTAAAAGCACCCAGACCCTTCTAGAGCCCCCCAGGACATTTCTAACAGCCCCCAGACCATTCTAGACCCACCCCGAATCCTTCTAAAAGCGCCCAGACCATTCTAGAACCTCCCAGGACCCTTCTAAAAGGCCGCAGACACTTCTAGAGGACCCCAGGACCCTTCTAAAAGCTCCCAGAGCCTTCTAGATGACCCCAGGACCCTTCTAAAAGCCCTCACACCCTTTAGAGCCCCCCAGGACCCTTCTAAAAGACCCCAGACCCTTCTAGAGGCCCCGAAGGACCCTTCTAAAAGCCCCCAGACCCTTCTAGAGACCCGCAGGACCCTTTTAAATGCCCCCAGACACTTCTAGAGTCTCCCAGGACCGTTCTAAAAGCACCCAGACCCTTCTAGAGCCGCCCAGGACCCTTCTAAAAGTACCCAGACCATTCTAGAGCCCCCTAGGACTCTTCTTAAAGCCCCCAGACCCTTCTAGAGAATCCCACGTCCACTCTAAAAGCACCCAGACCCTTCTAGAGCCTACCAGGACCCTTCTAAAATCCCCCAGACTCTTCTAGAGCCCCCCAGGACCCTTCTAAAAGCCCCCAGACCCTTCTAGACCCTACCCGGATCCTTCTAAAAGCACCCAGACCTTTCTAGAGCCTCCCAGGACCCTTCTAAAATCCCTCAGACCTTTCTAGAGCCCCCCAGGACCCTTATAAAAGCACCCAGAGCCTTCTAGATGCCCACAGGACCCTTCTAAAAGCCCCCACACCCTTCTAGAGCCACCCAGGACCCTTCTAAAAGCCTCCAGACCATTCTAGAACCCCCCAGGACCCTTGTAACAGCCCCCAGACCATTCTAGATCCTCCCCGTATCCTTCTAAAAGACCCCAGACCATTCTAGAGGCCAACAGGACCCTTCTAAAAGCCGCCAGACCCTTCTAGATCCTCCCCGGATCCTTCTAAAATCCTCCAGACCTTTATAGAGCCTCCCAGGACCCTTTTAAAAGTCCCCAGACCCTTCTAGAGCCCCCCAGGACCCTTCTAAAAGCCCCCAGACCCTTCTAGAGACGCGCAGGACCCTTCTAAAAGCCCCCAGACATTTCTAGAGGACACCAGGACCCTTCTAAAAGCCCCCAGACCTTTCTAGAGCTCCCCAGGACCCTTCTAAAATCCCTCATACCCTTCTAGAGTCCCCCAGGGCTCCTCTAATGGTCCCCAGACCCATCTAGAGCAACCAAGGACCATTCTAAAAGCCCCCAGACCCTTCTAGAGGCACCCAGGACCCTTCTAAAAGCACCCAGACCCTTCTAGAGGCCCCCAGTACCCTTCAGAAAGCACCCAGACCCTTCTAGAGCCCCGCAGGACCTTCTAAAAGCCGCCAGACCGTCCTAGAGCCTCCCCGGATCCTTCTAAAATCCTCCAGACATTTGTAGAGCCCGCCAGCACCCTTCTAAAAGCTCCCAGACCTTTCTAGACCATCCCCGGATCCTTCTAAAATACTCCAGACATTTTTAGAGCCCCCCAGGACCATTCTAAAAGCCCCCAGACCCTTCTAGACCATCCCCGGATCCTTCTAAAAGCTCCCAGACCCATCTAGAGCACCCCAGGACTCTTCTAAAAGCCTCCAGACCCTTCTAGAATCACCCAGGACCCTTCTGAATGCCCCCAGACCTTTCTAGACCCCCCAGGACCCATCTAAAAGCCTTCAGACCCTTCTAGATGCCCCCAGGACCGTTCTGAAAGCAACCAAACCCTTCTAGAGCTCCCCAGGAACCTTCTAAATACACCCAGACACTTCTAGCGCCTCCCAGGACCCTTCTAAAAGCCCCCAGACCCTTCTAGAGCTCCCCAGGACCCTTCTAAAAGCCCCCAGACCCTTCTAGATCCCCCCAGGACCCTTCTAAAAGCACCCAGACCCTTCTAGAGCCACACAGGACCCTTCTAAAAGCCACCTGACCCTTCTAGAACCTCCCCGAATCATTCTAAAAGCACCCAGACCCTTCTAGAGCCTCCCAGGTCCCTTCTAACATCCCTCAGACATCTCTAGAGGCCCCCAGGACCCTTCTAAAAGCCCCCAGAACCTTCTAGATGCCCCCAGGACCCTTCTAAAAGCCCTCACACCCTTCTAGAGCACCCCAGGACCCTTCTAAAAGTCCCCAGACCCTTCTAGAGAACCGCAGGACCCTTCTAAACGCCCCCAGACCCTTCTAGAGTCTACCAGGACCCTTCAAAAAGCCCCCAGACCCTTCTAGAGCTGCCCAGGACCCTTCTAAACTCCCCCAGACCCTTCTAGAGGCCCCCAGGGCTCCTCTAATGGTCCCCAGACCATTCTAGAGCCCCCAAAGACCCTTCTAAAAGCCTCCAGACCCTTCTAGAGACACGCAGGACCCTTATAAAAGACCCCAGACCCTTCTAGAGCCTCCCAGGACCCTTCTAAAAGCCCCCAGACAATTCTAGAGCTCCCCAGGACCCTTCTAAAATCTCCCAGACCCTTCTAGAGGACCCCAGTGCCCCTCTAATGGTCCCCAGACCCTTCTATAGCCCCCAAGGACCCTTCTAAAAGCCCCCAGACCCTTCTAGACCCTCCCAGGATCCTTCTAATACCCCCAGACCCTTCTAGAGCCCCCCAGGACACTTCTAAAAGCCCCCAGACATTTCTAGAGCCACCACGGACCCTTCTGAAAGCCCCCGGACCCTTCCAGAGCCCCCCAGGACCCATCTAAAGCCCCCAGACCCTTCTACTGCCCCACAGGACCATTCTAAAAGCCCCCAGACCATTCTAGAGCCACCCAGGACCCTTCTAAAAGCACCTAGACCCTTCTAGAGGCCCCCAGGACCCTTCTAAAAGCCCCCAGACCTTTCTAGAGGCCCCCTGGACCCTTCAAAAAGACCTCAGACCCTTCTAGAGCCTCCCAGGACCATTCTAAAAGCACCCAGACACTTCTAGAGCCTCCCAGGACCCTTCTAAAAGCACCCAGACCCTTCTAGAGCCCCCCAGGACCATTCTAAAAGCCCCCAGACCCTTCTAGAGCCTCGCAGGACCCTTCTAAAAGCCCCCAGACCCTTCTAGAGACCCTACAGGACCCTTCTAAAAGCCCTGAGACCCTTCTGGCGTCTCCCAGGACCCTTCTAAAAGCTCCCAGACCCTTCTAGAGCACCCCAGGACCCTTCTAAAAACACCCAGACCCTTCTAGAGCCCCCTAGGACCCTTCTCAAAGACCCCAGAGCCTTCTAGATTCCTCCAGGGCCCTTCTAAAAGCCCCCAGACCATTCTAGAGACACGCAGGACCCTTCTAAAAGCCCCCAGACCCTTCTAGATCCCCCCAGGACCCTTGTAAAAGCCCCCAGACCCTTCTAGAGCTCCTCAGGACCCTTCTAAAATCCCCCAGACCCTTCTAGAGGACCCCAGGGCTCCTCTAATGGTCCCCAGACCATTCTAGAGCCACCAAGGACCCTTCTAAATGCCCCCAGAGCCTTCTAGACCCTCCCCGGATCCTTCTAATAGCCCCCAGACCCTTCTAGAGCCCCCCAGGACCCTTCTAAAAGCCCCCGGACCCTTCTAGAGCCCCCCAGGACCCATCTAAAAGCCCCCAGACCCTTCTACAGCCCCACAGGACCCTTCTAAAAGCCCCCAGACCCTTCTAGAGCCACCCAGGACCTTTCTGAAAGCACCCAGACCCTTCTAGAGGCCCCCAGGACCCTTCTGAAAGCACCCAGACCCTTCTAGAGCTCCCAAGGACCCTTCTAAAAGCCGCCAGACACTTCTAGAGCCTCCCCGGATCCTTCTAAAATACTCCAGACATTTGTAGAGCCCCCCAGGACCCTTCTAAAAGCACCCAGACCCTTCTAGACCATCCCCGGATCCTTCTAAAACCACCCAGACCCATCTGGATCCTCCCAGGACCTTTCTAAAAGCCCCCAGACCATTCTAGATGACCCAGGACCCTTCTAAAAGCCCCCAGACCCTTCTAGAGCCCCCCAGGACACTTCTGAAAGCCCCCAGACCCTTCTAGAGCCCCCCAGGACCCTTCTAAATGACCCCAGACCCATCTAGAGCCCCCCAGGACTCTTCTAATAGACTCAAGACCCTTCTAGATGCCCGAAGGACCCTTCTGAATGCCCCCAGACCCTTCTAGAGCCCCCTAGGACCCTTCTATAAAGCCTCCAGACCCTTCTAGATGCCCTCAGGACCCTTCTAAAAGCCCCAAGACCCTTCTAGAGCTCCCCAGGACCCTTCTAAAAGCCCCCAGACCTTTCTAGAGGCCCCCAGGACCCTTCTAAAAGCACCCAGACCCTTCCAGAGCCCCACAGGACCCTTCTAAAAGTCCCCAGACCCTTCTAGACCCTCCCCGAATCCTTCTAAAAGCAACCAGACCCTTCTAGAGCCTCCCAGGACCCATTTAAAATCCCTCAGACACTTCTAGAGGCCCCCAGGACCCTTCTAAAAGTCATCAGAGTCTTCGAGATGCCCCCAGGACCCTTCTAAAAGACCTCACACCCTTCTAGAGCCCCCCAGGACCATTCTAAAAGAACCCAGACCCTTCTAGAGACCCGAAGGACCCTTCTAAAAGCACTCAGACCCTTCTAGAGTCTCCCAGGACCCTTCTAAAAGCACCCAGACACTTCTAGAGCTCCCCAGGACCTATCTAAACTCCCCCAGACCCTTCTAGAGCCCCCCAGGACCCTTCTAAAAGACCCCAGACCATTCTAGAGCCCCCCAGGACTCTTCTAAAAGCCTCCAGACCCTTCTAGAATCACCCAGGACCATTCTGAATGCCCCCAGACCTTTCTAGACCCCCCAGGACCCATCTAAAAACCTCCAGACCCTTCTAGAGGCCCCCAGGACCCTTCTGAAAGCAACCAAACCCTTCTAGAGCTCCCCAGGAACCTTCTAAATACACCCAGACACTTCTAGAGCCACCCAGGACCCTTCTAAAAGCCCCCAGACCCTTCTAGAGCTCCCCAGGACCCTTCTAAAAGCCCCCAGACCCTTCTAGATCCCCCCAGGACCCTTCTAAAAGCCCCCAGACCCTTCTAGATCCCCCCAGGACCATTCTAAATGTCCCCAGACCCATCTAGAGCCCCCCAGGACTCTTCTAAAAACATCCAGTCCCTTCTAGAGGCCACCAGGACCGTTCTGAATGCCCCCAGACCATTCTAGAGCCCATCAGGACCATTCTAAAAGCCTCCAGACCCTTCTACATGCCCCCAGGACCCATCTGAAAGACCCAGACCCTTCTAGAGCTCCCCAGGACCCTTCCAAATACACCCAAACACTTCTAGCGACCCCCAGGACCCTTCTGAAAGCCCCAGACCCTTCTAGAGCTCCCCAGGACTCTTCTAAAAAGCCCCAGACCCTTCTAGAGCCCCCCAGGACCCGTCTAAAAGACCCCAGACCCTTCTAGAGCTCCACAGGACCCTTCTAAAAGCCCCAGACCCTTCTAGACCCTCCCCGGATCCTTCTAAAAGCACCCAGACCCTTCTAGAGCCTCCCCGGACCCTTCTAAAAGGCCGCAGACAATTCTAGAGGCACCCAGGACCCTTCTAAAAGCACCCAGAGACTTCTAGATGCACCCAGGACCATTCTAAAAGCCCTCATACCCTTCTAGAGCCCACCAGGACCCTTCTAAAAGCCGCCAGACCCTTCTAGAACCCCCCAGGACCCTTCTAAAAGCCCCCAGACGCTTCTAGAGACACGCAGGACCTTCTAAATGCCCCCAGACCCTTCTAGAGTCTCCCAGGACCCTTCTAAAAGACCCCAGACGCTTCTAGAGCTCCCCATGACCCTTCTAAAATACCCCAGACCCTTCTAGAGTTCCCCAGGGCCCATCTAGTGGTCCCCAGACCCTTCTAGAGCCCCCAAGGACCATTCTAAAAGCCCCCAGACCCTTCTAGAGACCCGCAGGACCCTTCTAAAACAACCCAGACCCTTGTTAGACCATCCCAGGACCCTTCTAATACCCCCCAGACCCTTCTAGAGCCCCAAAGGACCCTTCTAAAAGCCTCCAGACCCTTCTAGACCCTCCCCGGATCCTTCTAAAAGCACCCAGACCCTTCCAGAGCCCCACAGGACCCTTCTAAAAGCCCCCAGACCCTTCTAGACCCTCCCCGAATCCTTCTAAAAGCAACCAGACCCTTCTAGAGCCTCCCAGGACCCTTTTAAAATCCCTCAGACACTTCTAGAGGCCCCCAGGACCCTTCTAAAAGCCATCAGAGTCTTCGAGATGCCCCAGGACCCTTCTAAAAGACCTCACACACTTCTAGAGCCCCCCAGGACCATTCTAAAAGAACCCAGACCCTTCTAGAGACCCGAAGGACCCTTCTAAAAGCACTCAGACCCTTCTAGAGTCTCCCAGGACCCTTCTAAAAGCACCCAGACACTTCTAGAGCTCCCCAGGACCTATCTAAACTCCCCCAGACCCTTCTAGAGCCCCCCAGGACCCTTCTAAAAGTACCCAGACCATTCTAGAGCCCCCCAGGACTCTTCTAAAAGCCTCCAGACCCTTCTAGAATCACCCAGGACCCTTCTGAATGCCCCCAGACCTTTCTAGACCCCCCAGGACCCATCTAAAAGCCTCCAGACCCTTCTAGAGGCCCCCAGGACCCTTCTGAAAGCAACCAAACCCTTCTAGAGCTCCCCAGGAACCTTCTAAATACACCCAGACACTTCTAGCGCCTCCCAGGACCCTTCTAAAAGACCCCAGACCCTTCTAGAGCTCCCCAGGACCCTTCTAAAAGCCCCCAGCCCCTTCTAGATCCCCCCAGGACCCTTCTAAAAGCACCCAGACCCTTCTAGAGCCACACAGGACCCTTCTAAAAGCCACCAGACCCTTCTAGAACCTCCCCGAATCATTCTAAAAGCACCCAGACCCTTCTAGAGCCTCCCAGGTCCCTTCTAACATCCCTCAGACATCTCTAGAGGCCCCCAGGACCCTTCTAAAAGCCCCCAGAACCTTCTAGATGCCCCCAGGACCCTTCTAAAAGCCCTCACACCCTTCTAGAGCAACCCAGGACCTTTCTAAAAGGCCCCAGACCCTAATAGAGCCGCCCAGGACTCTTCTAAAAGCCCCCAGACCCTTCTAGAGAACCGCAGGACCCTTCTAAACGCCCCCAGACCCTTCTAGAGTCTACCAGGACCCTTCAAAAAGCCCCCAGACCCTTCTAGAGCTGCCCAGGACCCTTCTAAACTCCCCCAGACCCTTCTAGAGGCCCCCAGGGCTCCTCTAATGGTCCCCAGACCATTCTAGAGCCCCCAAAGACCCTTCTAAAAGCCTCCAGACCCTTCTAGAGACACGCAGGACCCTTATAAAAGACCCCAGACCCTTCTAGAGCCTCCCAGGACCCTTCTAAAAGCCCCCAGACAATTCTAGAGCTCCCCAGGACCCTTCTAAAATCTCCCAGACCCTTCTAGAGGACCCCAGTGCCCCTCTAATGGTCCCCAGACCCTTCTATAGCCCCCAAGGACCCTTCTAAAAGCCCCCAGACCCTTCTAGACCCTCCCAGGATCCTTCTAATAGCCCCAGACCCTTCTAGAGCCCCCCAGGACACTTCTAAAAGCCCCGAGACACTTCTAGAGCCACCACGGACCCTTCTGAAAGCCCCCGGACCCTTCCAGAGCCCCCCAGGACCCATCTAAAGCCCCCAGACCCTTCTACTGCCCCACAGGACCATTCTAAAAGCCCCCAGACCATTCTAGAGCCACCCAGGACCCTTCTAAAAGCACCCAGACCCTTCTAGAGCCCCCCAGGACCATTCTAAAAGCCCCCAGACCCTTCTAGAGCCTCGCAGGACCCTTCTAAAAGCCCCCAGACCCTTCTAGAGACCCTACAGGACCCTTCTAAAAGCCCTCAGACCCTTCTGGCGTCTCCCAGGACCCTTCTAAAAGCTCCCAGACCCTTCTAGAGCACCCCAGGACCCTTCTAAAAACACCCAGACCCTTCTAGAGCCCCCTAGGACCCTTCTCAAACCCCCAGACCCTTCTAGAGACCCTACAGGACCCTTCTAAAAGCCCTCAGACCCTTCTGGCGTCTCCCAGGACCCTTCTAAAAGCTCCCAGACCCTTCTAGAGACACGCAGGACCCTTCTAAAAGCCCCCAGACCCTTCTAGATTCCCCCAGGACCCTTGTAAAAGCCCCCAGACCCTTCTAGAGCTCCTCAGGACCCTTCTAAAATCCCCCAGACCCTTCTAGAGGACCCCAGGGCTCCTCTAATGGTCCCCAGACCATTCTAGAGCCACCAAGGACCCTTCTAAATGACCCCAGAGCCTTCTAGACCTTCCCCGGATCCTTCTAATAGCCCCCAGACCCTTCTAGAGCCCCCCAGGACCCTTCTAAAAGATCCCAGACCCTTCTACAGCCCCACAGGACCCTTCTAAAAGCCCCCAGACCCTTCTAGAGCCACCCAGGACCTTTCTGAAAGCACCCAGACCCTTCTAGAGGCCCCCAGGACCCTTCTGAAAGCACCCAGACCCTTCTAGAGCTCCCAAGGACCCTTCTAAAAGCCGCCAGACACTTCTAGAGCCTCCCCGGATCCTTCTAAAATCCTCCAGACATTTGTAGAGCCCCCCCGGACCCTTCTAAAAGCACCCAGACCCTTCTAGACCATCCCCGGATCCTTCTAAAACCACCCAGACCCATCTGGATCCTCCCAGGACCTTTCTAAAAGCCCCCAGACCATTCTAGATGACCCAGGACCCTTCTAAAAGCCCCCAGACCCTTCTAGAAGCCCCCAGGACCCTTCTAAAAGCCCCCAGACCTTTCTAGAGGCCCCCTGGACCCTTCAAAAAGACCCCAGACCCTTCTAGAGCCTCCCAGGACCATTCTAAAAGCACCCAGACACTTCTAGAGCCTCCCAGGACCTTTCTAAAAGCACCCAGACCCTTCTAGAGCCCCCCAGGACCATTCTAAAAGCCCCCAGACCCTTCTAGAGCCTCGCAGGACCCTTCTAAAAGCCCCCAGACCCTTCTAGAGACCCTACAGGACCCTTCTAAAAGCCCTCAGACCCTTCTGGCGTCTCCCAGGACCCTTCTAAAAGCTCCCAGACCCTTCTAGAGACACGCAGGACCCTTCTAAAAGCCCCCAGACCCTTCTAGATTCCCCCAGGACCCTTGTAAAAGCCCCCAGACCCTTCTAGAGCTCCTCAGGACCCTTCTAAAATCCCCCAGACCCTTCTAGAGGACCCCAGGGCTCCTCTAATGGTCCCCAGACCATTCTAGAGCCACCAAGGACCCTTCTAAATGACCCCAGAGCCTTCTAGACCCTCCCCGGATCCTTCTAATAGCCCCCAGACCCTTCTAGAGCCCCCCAGGACCCTTCTAAAAGCCCCCAGACCCTTCTACAGCCCCACAGGACCCTTCTAAAAGCCCCCAGACCCTTCTAGAGCCACCCAGGACCTTTCTGAAAGCACCCAGACCCTTCTAGAGGCCCCCAGGACCCTTCTGAAAGCACCCAGACCCTTCTAGAGCTCCCAAGGACCCTTCTAAAAGCCGCCAGACACTTCTAGAGCCTCCCCGGATCCTTCTAAAATCCTCCAGACATTTGTAGAGCCCCCCCGGACCCTTCTAAAAGCACCCAGACCCTTCTAGACCATCCCCGGATCCTTCTAAAACCACCCAGACCCATCTGGATCCTCCCAGGACCTTTCTAAAAGCCCCCAGACCATTCTAGATGACCCAGGACCCTTCTAAAAGCCCCCAGACCCTTCTAGAGCCCCCCCAGGACACTTCTGAAAGCCCCCAGACCCTTCTAGAGCCCCCCAGGACCCTTCTAAATGACCCCAGACCCATCTAGAGCCCCCCAGGACTATTCTAATAGACTCCAGACCCTTCTAGATGCCCGAAGGACCCTTCTGAATGCCCCCAGACCCTTCTAGAGCCCCCTAGGACCCTTCTATAAACCCTCCAGACACTTCTAGAGGCCCCCAGGACCCTTCTAAAAGCCCCCAGACCCTTCTAGAGACACCCAGGACCCTTCTAAGAGCACCCAGACACTTCTAGCGCCCTCAGGACCCTTCTAAAAGCCCCAAGACCTTTCTAGAGCTCCCCAGGACCCTTCTAAAAGACCCCAGACCCTTCTAGAGGCCCCCACGACCCTTCTAAAAGCACCCAGACCCTTCCAGAGCCCCACAGGACCCTTCTAAAAGCCCCCAGACCCTTCTAGACCCTCCCCGAATCCTTCTAAAAGCAACCAGACCCTTCTAGAGCCTCCCAGGACCCTTTTAAAATCCCTCAGACACTTCTAGAGGCCCCCAGGACCCTTCTAAAAGCACTCAGACCCTTCTAGAGTCTCCCAGGACCCTTCTAACAGCACCCAGACACTTCTAGAGCTCCCCAGGACCTATCTAAACTCCCCCAGACCCTTCTAGAGCCCCCCAGGACCCTTCTAAAAGACATCAGACCATTCTAGAGCCCCCCAGGACTCTTCTAAATGCCCCCAGACACTTCTAGAGAGCCCAGGGCCCGTCTAAAAGCACCCAGACCCTTCTAGACCCTCCCCGGATCTTTCTAAATCCCCCAGACCCTTCTAGGGCCCCCCAGGACCATTCTCAAAGACTCCAGACCCTTCTAGAGCCCCCAGGACCCTTCTAAAAGCCCCCAGACCCTTCTAGAGCCCCCCAGGACCTTCTAAAAGCATCCAGACTTTTCTAGAGGCCCACAGGACCCTTCTGAAAGCCCCCAGACGCTTCTAGAGCCCCCCATAACTCCTCTAAAAGCCCCCAGACCCTTCTAGAGAAGCCCAGGGCCCCTATAAAAGCACCCAGACCCTTCTAGAGCTCCCCAGGACCCTTCTAAAATCCCTCAGACCCTTCTAGAGCCCACCGGGACCCTTCTAAAATCCCCCAGACACTTCTAGAACCCCCCAGGACCCTTCTAAAACCCCCCAGACCGTTCTAGACCCTCCCCGGATCCTTCTAAAAGCCCCCACACCCTTCTAGAGCCACCCAGGACCCTTCTAAAAGCCTCCAGACCCTTCTAGAGCCCCCCAGGACCCTTCTAAAAGCCCCCAGACCCTTCTAGAGATTCCACGTATCCTTCTAAAAGACCCCAGACCCTTCTAGAGCCCCCCAGGACCCTTCTAAATGCCCCCAGACCAATCTAGAGCCCCCCAGGACCCTTCTAAAAGTCCCCAGACCCTTGTAGACCATCCCTGGATCCTTCTAATAGCCCCCAGACCCTTCTAGAGCCCCCCAGGACCCTTCTAAAAGTCCCCAGACCCTTCTAGACCCTCCCCGGATCCTTCTAAAAGCACCCAGACCCTTCTAGAGCCTCCCAGGACCCTTCTAAAATCCCTCAGACCCTTCTTGAGCCCCCAAGGACCCTTATAAAAGCACCCAGAGATTTCTAGATGCACCCAGGACCCTTCTAAAAGCCCCCAGACCCTTCTAGAGGCCTCCAGGGCCCCTCTAGTGGTCCCCAGACCCTTCTAGAGCCCCCAAGGACCATTCTAAAAGCCGCCAGACCCTTCTAGAGGCCCCTAGGGCCCCTCTAATGGTCCCCAGACAATTCTAGAGCCCCAAGGACCCTTCTAAAAGCCCCCAGACCCTTCTAGAGACCCGCAGGACCCTTCTAAATGCCCCCAGACCTTTCTAGAGGCCCCCAGGATCCTTCTAAAATCCCCCAGACCCTTCTAGAGCTCCCCAGGACACTTCTAAATGCCCCCAGACCCTTCTAGAGCCCCCCAGGACCCTTCTAAAAGCCCCCAGACCGTTCTAGAGCCTCCCAGGACCATTCTGAAAGACCCCAGACCCATCTAGATGCGCCCAGGACCCTTCTAAAAGACCCCAGACCCTTCTAGAGCCCCCCATAACTCCTCTAAAAGCACCCAGACCCTTCTAGAAATTCCACGTATCCTTCTAAAAGCACCCAGACCCTTCTAGAACCTGCCAGGACCCTTCTAAAATCCATCAGACACTTCTAGAACCTCCCAGGACCCTTCTAAAAGCCTCCAGATCCTTCTAGAGACCCGCAGGACCCTTCTAAAAGCCTCCAGACCCTTCTCGAGCAACCCAGGACCCTTCTAAAAGCCCCCAGACCCTTCTAGAAATTCCACGTATCCTTCTAAAAGCCCCCAGACCCTTCTAGATCCCCCCAGGACCCTTCTAAATGCCCCCAGACCAATCTAGAGCCCCCCAGGACTCTTCTAAAAACATCCAGTCCCTTCTAGAGGCCACCAGGACCGTTCTGAATGCCCCCAGACCATTCTAGAGCCCATCAGGACCATTCTAAAAGCCTCCAGACCCTTCTACATGCCCCCAGGACCCTTCTGAAAGCCCCCAGACCCTTCTAGAGCTCCCCAGGACCCTTCCAAATACACTCAAACACTTCTAGCGACCCCCAGGACCCTTCTGAAAGCCCCAGACCCTTCTAGAGCTCCCCAGGACTATTCTAAAAAGACCCAGACCCTTCTAGAGCCCCCCAGGACCCGTCTAAAAGACCCCAGACCCTTCTAGAGCTCCACAGGACCCTTCTAAAAGCCCCAGACCCTTCTAGACCCTCCCCGGATCCTTCTAAAAGCACCCAGACCCTTCTAGAGCCTCCCCGGACCCTTCTAAAAGGCCGCAGACAATTCTAGAGGCACCCAGGACCCTTCTAAAAGCACCCAGAGACTTCTAGATGCACCCAGGACCATTCTAAAAGCCGTCATACCCTTCTAGAGCCCACCAGGACCCTTCTAAAAGCCGCCAGACCCTTCTAGAACCCCCCAGGACCCTTCTAAAAGCCCCCAGACGCTTCTAGAGACCCGCAGGACCCTTCTAAATGCCCCCAGACCCTTCTAGAGTCTCCCAGGACCCTTCTAAAAGACCCCAGACGCTTCTAGAGCTCCCCATGACCCTTCTAAAATACCCCAGACCCTTCTAGAGGTCCCCAGGGCCCATCTAGTGGTCCCCAGACCCTTCTAGAGCCCCCAAGGACCATTCTAAAAGCCCCCAGACCCTTCTAGAGACCCGCAGGACCCTTCTAAAACAACCCAGACCCTTGTTAGACCATCCCAGGACCCTTCTAATATCCCCCAGACCCTTCTAGAGCCCCAAAGGACCCTTCTAAAAGCCTCCAGACCCTTCTAGACCCTCCCCGGATCCTTCTAAAAGCACCCAGACCCTTCTAGAGCCTCCCAGGACCCTTCTAAAAGCCCCCAGAGCCTTCTAGATGCACCCAGGACCCTTCTAAAAAAACCCACACCATTCTAGAGCCACACCGGAACATTCTAAAAGCCTCCAGACCCTTCTAGAGGCCCCAGGACTCTTCTAAAAGCCGCCAGACCCTTCTAGAGGCCCCCAGGACTCTTCTAAAAGCCCCGAGACCCTTCTAGAGGCCCCCTGGACCCTTCTAAAAGCCTCCAGACATTTGTAGAGCCCCCCAGGACCCTTCTAAAAGCACCCAGACCCTTCTAGACCCTCTCCGGATCCTTCTAAAAGCACCCAGACCCATCTGGATCCTCACAGGACCCTTCTAAAAGACTCCAGACCCTTCTAGATGCGCCCAGGACCCTTCTATAAGCTCCCAGACCCTTCTAGAGCCCCCCAGGACCCTTCTGAAAACCCCCAGACCCTTCTAGAGCCCACCAGGACCCTTCTAAAAGCCCCCAGACCCTTCTAGAGCCCCCCAGGGCCCTTCTAAAAGCTTCCAGACCTTTCTAGAGGCCCCCAGGACCCTTCTGAATGCCCCCAGACCCTTCTAGAGCCCCCCAGGACCTTTCTAAAAGACTCCAGACCCTTCTACAGCCCCCCAGGACCCTTCTGAAAGCCCCCAGACCCTTCTAAAGCTACCCAGGACCCTTCTAAAATCCCCCAGACCCTTCTAGAGCCCCTTAGGACCCTTCTAAAAGCACCCAGACCCTTCTAGAGCCACCTAGGCCCCTTCTAAAAGCACCCTGACCCTTCTAGAGCCCCACAGGACCCTTCTAAAAGCCCCCAGACCATTCTAGACCCTCCCTGGATCATTCTAAAAGCACCCAGACCCTTCTAGAGCCTCCCAGGACCCTTCTAAAATCCTTCAGACAATTCTAGAGGCCCCCAGGACCCTTTTAAAAGCCCCCAGACCCTTCTAGATGCCCCCAGTAACCTTCTAAAAGCCCTCACACCCTTCTAGAGCCCACCAGGACTATAATAAAACCCCCCCGACCCTTCTAGAGCCCCCCAGGACACTTCTAAAAGCACCCAGACCCTTCTAGAGACCCGCAGGACCCATCTAAAAGCCCCCAGACCCTTCTAGAGCCTCCCAGGACCCTTCTAAAAGCCCCAAGACCCTTCTAGAGCTCTCCAGGACCCTTCTAATATCCCCCAGACCCTTCTAGATGCCCCCAAGGCCCCTCTAATGATACTCAGACCCTTCTAGAGCCCCCAAGGACCCTTCTAACAGGACCCAGACCCTTCTAAAGACCCGCATGACAATTCTAAAAGCCCCCAGACCCTTCTAGAGCCTCCCGGGACCCTTCTAAAAGACCCCAGACCCTTCTAGAGCTCCCCAGGACCCTTCTAAAAGCACCCAGACCCTTCTAGAGCCCCCCAGGACCCTATAAAAGCCCCCAGACCCTTCTTGATGCACCCAGGACCCTTCCAAAAGACCCCAGACCCTTCTAGAGCCACCCAAAGACCCTTGTCAAAGAACCCAGACCCTTCGAGAGCCCGCCAGGACACTTCTATAAGCCCCCAGACCCTTCTAGAGGACCCCAAGGCCCCTCTTAAGGACCCCCGTCTCTCCTAGAAGGGTCTCGGGGCTTTTAGAAGGGCCCTGGGGGGCTCTAGAATGGTCTGGGGGCTTTTAGAATGGTCCTGGGGTTCTCTAGAAGGGTCTGGGGGTTTTTTAAATTATCCTGGTGGCCTCTAGAATGGTGTGGGATATATCAGAGGGGTCCGGGGGTGCTCTAGAAGGGTCTGGGGGCTTTTAGAAGGGTCCTGGAAGGTTCTAGAAGGGTCTGGGGACTTTTAGAAGGGTCCTGGGGGCCTCTAGAAGGGTCTGGAGGCTTTTAGAGGGGTCCTGCGAGGCTCTAGAAGGGTCTGGGGGCTTTTAGAGGGGTCCTGCGAGGCTCTAGAAGGGTCTGGGGGCTTTTAGAATGATCCGGGGAGGGTCTAGAAGGGTCTGGGGGCCTTTATAAGGGTCCTGGGTGTCTCTAGAAGGGTCTGGGGGCTTTTAGAATGATCCGGGGAGGGTCTAGAAGAGTCTGGGGGCCTTTAGAATGGTCCTGGGGCTCTCTAGAAGTGTCTGGGTGCTTTTAGAAGGGTCCTGGGAGGCTCTAGAAGGGTTTGGGAGCTTTTAGAATGGTCCTGGGTGGCTCTAGAAGGTTCTGGTTGCTTTTAGAAGGGTCCTGGCTTATCTAGAAGGGTCTGGAGGCTTTCAGAAGGGTCATGGGGGTCTCTAGAATGGTCTGGGTGCTTTTAGAAGGGTCCTGGGGAGCTCTAGAAGGGTCTGGGTTCTTTTAGAAGGGTCCTGGGATGCTCTAGAAGGTTCTTGGGGCTTTCAGAAGGGTCCTGGGGGCCTCTATAAGGGTCTGGGTGCTTTTAGAAGGGTCCTGGGGGGCTCTAGAAGGGTCTTGGGGCTTTTAGAAGGGTCCTGGAGTGCTCTAGAAGGGTCTGGGGACTTTTAGAAGGGTCCTGGGGTGCTCTAGAATGGACGGGGTGCCTTAAGAGGGCCCTGGGGACCTCTAGATTGGTCTGGGGGCTTTTAGAAGGGTCCTGGGGGGCTCTAGAAGGGTCTGTAGGCTTTTAGAAGGGTCCGGGGGGGCTCTAGAAGTGTCTGGGGGCTTTTAGAAGGGTCCTGGGGTCCTCTAGAAGGGTCTGAGGGCTTTAGAATTGTCCTGGGAGGCTCTAGAATGGTCTGGGGTTTTTTAGAAGGATCCGGGGAGGGTCTAGAAGGGTCTGGGGGCTTTTAGTAGGGTCCTGGGAACCTCTAGAAGGGTCTGGGGGCTTTTAGATGGGTCATAGGGGGCTCTAGAAGGGTCAGGGGGCTTTTAGAAGGGTCCTGGGGGGCTCTAGAAGGGTCTGGGGGCTTTTAGAATGATCCGGGGACGGTCTAGAAGGGTCTGGGTGCTTTTCGAAGGATCCTAGGGGGGTCTAGAAGGGTCTGAGGGCGTTTAGAAGGATCCGGGGAGTGTCTAGAAGGGTCTGGGTGCTTTTAGAAGGGTCCTGGGGGTCTCTAGAAGGGTCTGGTGGCTTTTAGAAGGGTCCTTGGAGACTCTAGAATGGTCGGGGTGCATTTATAAGGGACCGGGGAGCCTCTAGAAGGGTCTGGGTGCTTTTAGAAAGGTCCTGGGGGGCTCTAGAAGGGTCTAGAGGCTTTTAGACGAGTCCTGGGGGCCTCTAGAAGGGTCTGGGGGCTTTTAGAAGGGTCCTGGGTGGATCTAGAATGGTCTGGGGGCTTGTAGAAGGGTCCTGGGGTGCTCTAGAAGGGTCTGGGGGCTTGTAGAATGGTCCTGGGAGGCTCTAGAAGGGTCTGGGAGCTTTTAGAATGGTCCTGGGGGCCTCTAGAAGGGTCTGGGGGCTTTTAGAAGGGTCCTTGGTGGCTCTAGAAGGGTCTGGGGGCTTGTAGAAAGGTCCTGGTAGGCTCTAGAAGGGTCTGGGTGCTTTCAGATAGGTCCAGGGGGCCTCTAGAAGGGTCTGGAGGCTTTTAGAAGGGTCCGGGGGGGCTCTAGAATGGTCTGGGGGCTTTTAGACGGGTCCTGGCGTGCTCTAGAAAGGTCTGGGTCTTTTATAAGGGTTCTGGGGTGCTCTAGAAGGAAAGGGATGCCTTAAGAGGAGGCCTGGGGGGCTCTAGAAGGGTCTGGGGGCTTTTAGAAGGGTCCTGGGGTGCTCTAGAAGGGTCTGGGGACTTTTAGAATGCTCCTGGTTGTCTCTAGAAATGTCTGGGGTCTTTTAGAAGGATCCGGGGAGTGTCTAGAAGTGTCTGCGGCTTTTCAAAAGGGTCCTGGGGGGGTCTAGAAGGGTCTGGAGGCTTTTAGAAGGGTCCTGGGGGGCTCTAGAAGGGTCTGGGTTCTTTTAGAATGGTCCTGGGAGGCTCTAGAAGGGTCTGGGTGCTTTTAGAAGGGTCCTAGGTGCCTCTTGAAGGGTCTGGGGGCATTTAGAAGGGTCCTGGGGGGCTCTAGAAGGGTCTGGGGTCTTTTCGAAGGATCCGGGGAGGGTCTAGAAGGGTCTGGGGGCTTTTAGAAGGGTCCTAGGGGCCTCTAGAAGGGTCTCGGGTCTTTTAGATGGGTCCTAGGCCGCTCTAGAAGAGTCTGGGGGCTTTTGGAATGATCCTGGGGGGCTCTAGAAGAGTCTGGGGGCTTTTAGAATGATCCCGGGGGGCTCTAGAAGGGTCTGGGGGCTTGTAGAAGGGTCCTGGGGGGCTCTAGAAGGGTCTGGGGACCTTTAGAAGGGTCCTAGGGGCCTCTAGAAGGGTCTGGGTGCTTTTAGAAGGGTTCTGGGGGGCTCTAGAAGGGTCTTTGTGCCTTTAGAAGGGTCCTGGGTGACTCTAGAATGTTCTGCAGTCTTTCAGAAGGGTCCTGGGTGGCTCTAGAAGGGTCTGGGGTCTTTTAGAAGGGTCCTGGGTGGCTCTAGAAGGGTCTGGGGGCTTTTAGAAGGGTCCTGGGGGGCTCTAGAAGGGTCTGGGGGCTTTTAGAAGGGTCCTGGGGGTCTCTAGAAGGGTCTGGGGGCTTTTAGAAGCGTCCTGGGTGGCTCTAGAAGGGTCTGGGGGCTTTTAGAAGGGTCCTGCGGGTCTCTAGAAGTGTCTGGGTGCTTTTTGGAGCATCCTAGTGGGCTCTAGTAGGGTCTGAAGGTTTTTAGAAGGGTCCGGGGGGGCTCTAGAAGGGTCTGGGGGCTTTTAGAAGGGTCCTGGGGTGCTCTAGAAGGGTCTGGGGACTTTAAGAAGGGTCCTGGGGTGTCCTAGAGTGGACGGGGTGCCTTAAGAGGGGCCCTGGGGGGCTCTAGAAGGGTCTGGGTGCTTTTAGACGGGTCCTGGAGTGCTCTAGAAGGGTCTGGGTGCTTTTAGAAGGGTCCTGGGGCCCTCTAGAAGGGTCTGAGTGCTTTTAGAAGGGTCATGGGGGTCTCTAGAAGGGTCTGGGGGCTTTTAGAATGATCCGGGGAGGGTCTAGAAGGTTCTGGGGGCTTTTAGAAGGGTCCTGGGGGGCTCTAGAAGGGTCTGGGGGCTTTTAGAAGGGTCCCGGAGTTCTCTAGAAGGGTCTGGGGGCATTTAGAAGTATCCTGGGGGCCTCTAGAAGGGTCTGGGATCTATTAGAGTGGTCCGGGGGGGCTCTAGAAGGGTCTGGGGGTTTTTAGAAGGCTCCTGGGAGGCTCTAGAAGGGTCTGGGAGCTTTTAGAAGGGTCCTGGGAGGCTCTAGAAGGGTCTGGGGGCTTTTAGAACTGTCCTGGGATGCTCTAGAAGGGTCTGGGGGCTTTTAGAACTGTCCTGGGATGCTCTAGAAGGTTCTGGGGGCTTTCAGAAGGGTCCAGGGTTCCTCTAGTAGGGTCTGGAGGCTTTTAGAAGGGTCCGGGGGGGCTCTAGAAGGGTCTGGGAGCTTTTAGAAGGTTCCTGGGGTGCTCTAGAAAGGTCTAGGGACTTTAAGAAGGGTCCTGGTGTGTCCTAGAATGGACGGAGTGCCTTAAGAGGGGCCCTGGGGGGCTCTAGAAGGGTCTGGGGGCTTTTAGAAGGGTCCTGGAGTGCTCTAGAAGGGTCTGGGGGCTTTTAGAATGCTCCTGGGGATCTCTAGAAGTGTCTGGGGTCTTTTAGAAAGATCCGGTGAGTGTCTAGATGTGTCTGCGGCCTTTCAGAATGGTCCTGGGGGGCTCTAGAAGGGTCTGGGGGCTTGTAGAAGGGTCCTGGGGGGGTCTAGAAGGGTCTGGGGGCTTTTAGAATGGTCCTGGGAGGCTCTAGAAGGGTTTGGGTGCTTTTAGAAGGGTCCTGGGGCCCTCTAGAAGGGTCTGAGTGCTTTTAGAAGGGTCATGGGGGTCTCTAGAAGGGTCTGGGGGCTTTTAGAATGATCCGGGGAGGGTCTAGAAGGTTCTGGGGGCTTTTAGAAGGGTCCTGGGGGGCTCTAGAAGGGTCTGGTGGCTTTTAGAAGGGTCCCGGAGTTCTCTAGAAGGGTCTGGGGGCATTTAGAAGTATCCTGGGGGCCTCTAGAAGGGTCTGGGATCTATTAGAGTGGTCCGGGGGGGCTCTAGAAGGGTCTGGGGGTTTTTAGAAGGCTCCTGGGAGGCTCTAGAAGGGTCTGGGAGCTTTTAGAAGGGTCCTGGGAGGCTCTAGAAGGGTCTGGGGGCTTTTAGAACTGTCCTGGGATGCTCTAGAAGGGTCTGGGGGCTTTTAGAACTGTCCTGGGATGCTCTAGAAGGTTCTGGGGGCTTTCAGAAGGGTCCAGGGGTCCTCTAGTAGGGTCTGGAGGCTTTTAGAAGGGTCCGGGGGGGCTCTAGAAGGGTCTGGAAGCTTTTAGAAGGGTCCTGGGGTGCTCTAGAAGGGTCTGGGGACTCTAAGAAGGGTCCTGGTGTGTCCTAGAAGGGACGGAGTGCCTTAAGAGGGGCCCTGGGGGGCTCTAGAAGGGTCTGGGGGCTTTTAGAAGGGTCCTGGAGTGCTCTAGAAGGGTCTGGGGGCTTTTAGAATGCTCCTGGGGATCTCTAGAAGTGTCTGGGGTCTTTTAGAAAGATCCGGGGAGTGTCTAGATGTGTCTGCGGCCTTTCAGAATGGTCCTGGGGGGCTCTAGAAGGGTCTGGGGGCTTTTAGAAGGGTCCTGGGGGGGTCTAGAAGGGTCTGGGGGCTTTTAGAATGGTCCTGGGAGGCTCTAGAAGGGTCTGGGTGCTTTTAGAAGGGTCCTGGGGCCACCTAGAAGGGCCTGAGTGCTTTTAGAAGGGTCATGGGGGTCTCTAGAAGGGTCTGGGGGCTTTTAGAATGATCCGGGGAAGGTCTAAAAGGTTCTGGGGGCTTTTAGAAAGGTCCTGGGGGGCTCTAGAATGGTCTGGGGTCTTTTAGAAGGGTCCCTGGGTTCTCTAGAAAGGTCTGGGGGCATTTAGAAGTATCCTGGGGGCCTCTAGAAGGGTCTGGGATCTATTAGAGTGGTCCGGGGGGGCTCTAGAAGGGTCTGGGGGTTTTTAGAAGGCTCCTGGGAGGCTCTAGAAGGGTCTGGGGGCTTTTAGAAGGTTCCTGGGGTTCTCTAGAAGGGTCTGGGGACTTATAGAAGGGTCCTGGGGGCCTCTAGAAGGGTCTGAGAACTATTAGAGTGGTTCGGGGGGGCTCTAGAAGGGTCTGGAGGCTTTTAGAAGGGTCTGGGGGGGCTCTAGAAGGGTCTGGGGGCATTTAGAAGTATCCTGGGGGCCTCTAGAAGGGTCTGGGATCTATTAGAGTGGTCCAGGGGGGCTCTAGAAGGGTCTGGGGGTTTTTAGAAGGCTCCTGGGAGGCTCTAGAAGGGTCTGGGGGCTTTTAGAAGGTTCCTGGGGTTCTCTAGAAGGGTCTGGGGACTTATAGAAGGGTCCTGGGGGCCTCTAGAAAGGTCTGAGAACTATTAGAGTGGTTCGGGGGGGCTCTAGAAGGGTCTGGAGGCTTTTAGAAGGGTCTGGGGGGGCTCTAGAAGGGTCTGGGGGCTTTTAGAATAATCCAGGGAGGGTCTAGAAGGGTCTGGGTTCTTTTAGAATGGTTCTGGGAGGTTTTAGAAGGGTCTGGGGTCTTTTAGAATGATCAGGGGAGGGTCTAGAAGGGTCTGGGCGCTTTTAGACGGGTCCTGGGGGGCTCTACAAGGGTCTGGAGGCTTTTAGAGGGGTTCTGGGGGGCACTAGAAAGGTCTGGGTTCATTTAGAAGGATCCGGGGAGGGTCTAGAAAGGTCGGGGGGCTATTAGAATGGTACTGGGAGGCTCTAGAAGAATCTGGCGGCTTTTAGAATGATCCGGGGAGGGTCTAGAAGGGTCTGGGGGCCTTTAGAAGGGTCCTGGGGGGCTCTAGAATGGTCTGGGGGCTTTTAGAAAGTTCCTGGGGGCCTCTAGAAGGGTCTGGGGGCTTTTAGAATGATCCTGGGGGGCTCTAGAAGGGTCTGGGGTCTTGTCGAAGGATCCGGGGAGGGTCTAGAAGGGTCTGGGGTCTTTTAGAAGGGTCCTAGGGGCCTCTAGATGGGTCTGGGGGCTTTTAGATGGGTCCTAGGGGGCTCTAGAAGGGTCTGGGGGCTTTTAGAATGATCCTGGGGGGCTCTAGAAGGGTCTGGGGGCTTTTAGAATGATCCGGGGAGGGTCTAGAAAGGTCTGGGGGCCTTTAGAATGGTATTGGGGGGCTCTAGAAGGGTCTGGGTGCTTTTAGAAGGGTCCTGGGAGGCTCTAGAAGGGTCTGGGGGCTTTTAGAAGAGTCCTGGGATGCTCTAGAAGGGTCTGGGTGCTTTTAGAAGGGTTCTCGGATGCTCTAGAAGGGTCTGGGGGCTTTTAGAAGGGTCCTGGGGGGCTCTAGAAAGTTCTGGGAGCTTTCAGATGGGTCCTGGGGGTCTCTAGAAGGGTCTGGGGGCTTTTAGAAGGGTCCTGGGGGGCTCTAGAATGGTCTGGGGGCTTTTAGAAGGGTCCTGGGTGGCTCTAGAAGGGTCTGGGGACTTTTAGAAGGGTCCGGGGGGGCTCTAGAAGGGTCTGGGGGCTTTTAGAAGTGTCCTGGGGTGCTCTAGAAGGGTCTGGGTAATTTTAGAAGGGTCCTCGGATGCTCTAGAAGGGTCTGGGTGCTTTTAGAAGGGTCCTGGAGGGCTCTAGAAGGTTCTGGGGGCTTTCAGAAGGGTCCTGGGAGTCTCTAGAAGGGTCTGGGCGCTTTTAGAAGGGTCCTGGGGGGCTCTAGAAAGGTCTGGTTGCCTTTAGAAGGGTCCTGGGTGACTCTAGAATGTTCTGCTGGCTTTCAGAAGGGTCCTGGGTTCCTCTAGAAGGGTCTGGGGTCTTTTAGAAGGGTCCGGGGGGGCTCTAGAAGGGTCTGGGGGCTTTTAGAAGGGTCCTGGGGTGCTCTAGAAGGGCCTGGGGACTTTTAGAAGGGTCCTGGGGTGATCTAGAAGGGACGGGGTTCATTAAGAGGGGCCCTGAGTGCCTCTTGAAGGGTCTGGGGGCTTTTAGAAGGGTCCTGGGGGGCTCTAGAAGGGTCTAGGGGCTTTTAGAAGGGTACTGGGGGGCTCTAGTAGGGTCTGGTGGCTTTTAGAATGATCCTGGGGGGGTCTAGAAGGGTCTGGGGTCTTTTCGAAGGATCCGGGGAGGGTCTAGAATGGTCTGGGGGCTTTTAGAAGGGTCCTAGGGGCCTCTAGAAGGGTCTGGGTTCTTTTAGATGGGTCCTAGGGGGCTCTAGAAGGGTCTGGGGGCTTTTGGAATGATCCTGGGGGGCTCTAGAACGGTCTGGCGGCTTTTAGAAGGGTCCTGGGTGTCTCTAGAAGGGTCTGGGTGCTTTTAGATGGGTCCTAGGGGGCTCTAGAAGGGTCTGGGGGCTTTTAGAATGATCCTGGAGGGCTCTAGAAGGGTCTGGGGGCTTTTAGAATGATCCGGGGACGGTCTAGAAAGGTCTGGGTGCTTTTTGAATGATCCTAGGTGGCTCTAGAAGGGTCTGGGGGCTTTTAGAGGGATCCGGGGAGGGTCTAGAAGGGTCTGGGGACTTTTAGAAAGGTCCTGGGGGGCTCTAGAAGGGTCTAGAGGCCTTTAGACGGGTCCTGGGGGCATCTAGAAGGGTCGGGGTGCTTTTATATGGGTCCGGGGAGCCTCTATAAGGGTCTGGGTGCTTTTAGAAGGGTCCTGGGTGGCTCTAGAAGGGTCTGGGGGCTTGTAGAAGGGTCCTGGGGGGCTCTAGAAGGGTCTGGGGGCTTTTAGAAGGGTCCTGGGGGGCTCTAGAATGGTCTGGGAGCTTTTAGAAGGGTCCTGGGGGGCTCTAGAAGGATTTAGGGGCTTGTAGAAGGGTCCTGGGTGCAGCTAGAAGGGTCTGGGGGCATTTAGAAGGGTCCTGGGGGGCTCAAGAAGGGTCTGGGGGCTTTTAGAAGGGTCCTGGGTTGCTCTAGAAGGGTCTGGGGGCTTTTAGAAGGGTCCTGGGGGGCTCTAGAAGGGTCTGGGGCTTTTAGAAGGGTCCTGGGTCCTCTAGAAAGGTCTGGGGGCTTTTAGAATGGTCCTGGGAGGATCTAGAAGGGTCTGGGGGCTTTTAGAAGGATCCGGGGAGGGTCTAGAAGGGTCTGGGGGCTTTTAGAAGGGTCCTGGGGGGCTCTAGAAGGGTCTGGGAGCTTTTAGTAGGGTCCTGGGGGCCTCTAGAAAGGTCTGGGGTCTTTTAGAATGGTCCGGGGGGGCTCTAGAAGGGTCTGGGGGCTTTTAGAAGGGTCCTGGAGGCCTCTAGAAGGATCTGGGGGCTTTTAGAATGGTCCTGGGGTTCTCTAGAAGGGTCTGGGGGCATTTAGAAGGGTCCTGAGGGGCTCTAGAAGGGTCTGGGGGCTTGTAGAAGGGTCCTGGGAGGGTCTAGAACGGTCTGGGGGCTTTTAGAAGGGTCCTGGGTGTCTCTAGAAGGGTCTGGGTGCTTTTAGATGGGTCCTAGGGGGCTCTAGAAGGGTCAGTGGACTTTTAGAATGATCCTGGGGGGCTCTAGAAGGGTCTGGGGGCTTTTAGAATGATCCGGGGACGGTCTAGAAGGGTTTGGAAGTTTTTAGAAGCGTCCTGGGGGGCTCTAGAAGGGTCTGGGTGCTTTTAGAAGGGTCCTGGGGGGTTCTAGAAGGGTCTGGGGGCTTTTATAATGTCCTGGGGGTCTGTAGAAGGGTCTGGGTGCTTTTAGAAGGGTCCTGTGGGGCTCTAGAAGGATCTGGGTGCTTTCAGAAGGGTCGTGGGGGCCTCTAGAAGGGTCTAGGGGCTTTTAGAAGGGTCCGGGAGAGCTCTAGAAGGGTCTGGGGGCTTTTAGAAGGGTCCTGGTGTGCTCTAGAACGGTCTGGGGGCTTTTAGAAGGGTCCTAGTGTGCTCTAGAAGGTACGGGGGGGCTTAAGAGGGGCCCTGGGGCCTCTAGAAGGGTCTGGTGTATTTTAGAAGGGTCCTGGGGGGCTCTATAAGGGTCTGGAGGATTTTAGAAGGGTCCGGGGGGGCTCTAGAAGGGTCTGGGGGCTTTTAGAAGGGTCCTGGGGTGCTCTAGAAGAGTCTGGGGGCTTTTATAGGGTCCTGGGGGCCTCTAGAAGGGTCTGGGAACTATTAGAGTGGTTCGGGGGGGCTCTAGAAGGGTCTGGAGGCTTTTAGAAGGGTCTTGGGGGGCTCTAGAAGGGTCTGGGGTCTTTTAGAATGATCAGGGGAGGGTCTAGAAGGGTCTGGGTTCTTTTAGACGGGTCCTGCGTGTCTCTACAAGAGTCTGGAAACTTTTAGAGGGGTTCTGGGGGGCCCTAGAAGGGTCTGGGTTCATTTAGAAGGATCCGGGGAGGGTCTAGAAAGGTCGGGGTGCTATTAGAATGGTCCTGGGAGGCTCTAGAAGAATCTGGGGGCTTTTAGAATGATCCGGGGAGGGTCTAGAAGGGTCTGGGGGCCTTTAGAAGGGTCCTGGGGGGTTCTAGAAGGGTCTGGGGACTTTAAGAAGGGTCCTAGGATGTCCTAGAATGGACGGGGTGCCTTAAGAGGGGCCCTGGGGGGCTCTAGAAGGGTCTGGGGGCTTTTAGAAGGGTCCTGGAGTGCTCTAGAAGGGTCTGGGGGCTTTTAGAATGCTCCTGGGGATCTCTAGAAGTGTCTGGGGTCTTTTAGAAAGATCCGGGGGGAGTGTCTAGATGTGTCTGCGGCCTTTCAGAAGGGTCCTGGTGGGCTCTAGAAGGGTCTTGGGTGCTTTTAGAAGGGTCCTGGGGGGGTCTAGAAGGGTCTGGGGCTTTTAGAATGGTCCTAGGAGGCTGTAGAAGGGTCTGGGTGCTTTTAGAAGGGTCCTGGGGCCCTCTAGAAGGGTCTGAGTGCTTTTAGAAGGGTCATGGGGGTCTCTAGAAGGGTCTGGGGGCTTTTAGAATGATCCGGGAAGGGTCTAGAAGGTTCGGGGTTTTTTAGAAGGGTCCTGGGGGGCTTTAGAAGGGTCTGGGGGCATTTAGAAGGGTCCCCGGGGTTCTCTAGAAGGGTCTGTGGGCATTTAGAATTATCCTGGAGGCCTCTAGAAGGATCTGAGGATCTATTAGAGTGGTCCGTGGGGCTCTAGAAGTGTCTGGGGTTTTTAGAAGGCTCCTGGGAGGCTCTAGAAGGGTCTGGGGGCTTTTAGAAGGTTCCTGGGGTTCTCTAGAAGGGTCTGGGGACTTATAGAAGGGTACCTGGGGGCCTCTAGAAGGGTCTGAGACCTATTAGAGTGGTTCGGGGGGGGCTCTAGAAGGGTCTGGAGGCTTTTAGAAGGGTCTGGGGGGGCTCTAGAAGGGTCTGGGGGCTTTTAGAATCATCCGGGGAGGGTCTAGAAGGGTCTGGGTTCTTTTAGAATGGTTCTGGGAGGTTTTAGAAGGGTCTGGGGTCTTTTAGAATGATCAGGGGAGGGTCTAGAAGGGTCTGGGCGCTTTTAGACGGGTCCTGGGGGGCTCTACAAGGGTCTGGAGGCTTTTAGAGGGGTTCTGGGTGGCACTAGAAAGGTCTGGGTTCATTTAGAAGGATCCGGGGAGGGTCTAGAAAGGTCGGGGGGCTATTAGAATGGTCCTGGGAGGCTCTAGAAGAATCTGGGGGCTTTTAGAATGATCCGGGGAGGGTCTAGAAGGGTCTGGGGGCCTTTAGAAGGGTCCTGGGGGGCTCTAGAATGGTCTGGGGGCTTTTAGAAGGTTCCTGGGGGCCTCTAGAAGGGTCTGGGGGCTTTTAGAATGATCCTGGGGGGCTCTAGAAGGGTCTGGGGTCTTTTCGAAGGATCCGGGGAGGGTCTAGAAGGGTCTGGGGTCTTTTAGATGGGTCCTAGGGGCCTCTAGATGGGTCTGGGGGCTTTTAGAAGGGTCCTAGGGGGCTCTAGAAGTGTCTGGGGGCTTTTAGAATGATCCTGGGGGGCTCTAGAAGGGTCTGGGGGCTTTTAGAATGATCCGGGGAGGGTCTAGAAAGGTCTGGGGGCCTTTAGAATGGTATTGGGGGGCTCTAGAAGGGTCTGGGTCCTTTTTGAAGGGTCCTGGGAGGCTCTAGAAGGGTCTGGGGGCTTTTAGAGGGGTCCTGGGTGCCTCTAGAAGGGTCTGGGGGCTTTTAGAATGATCCGGGGAGGGTCTAGAAAGGTCTGGGGGCCTTTAGAATGGTCCTGGGGGGCTCTAGAAGGGTCTGGGTGCTTTTAGAAGGGTCCTGGGAGGCTCTAGAATGGTCTGGGTGCTTTTAGAAGAGTCCTGGGTGGCTCTAGAGGGTTCTGGGGGCTTTTAGAAGGGTCCTAGGGGCCTCTAGAAGGGTCTGGGTGCTTTTAGAAGGGTCCTGAGATGCTCTAGAAGTGTCTCGGTGCTTTTAGAAGGGTACTCGGATGCTCTAGAAGGGTCTGGGGGCTTTTAGAAGGGTCCTGGGGGGCTCTAGAATGTTCTGGGGGCTTTCAGAAGGGTCCTGGGTGTCTCTAGAAGGGTCTGGGTGCTATTAGAAGGGTCCTGGGGGGCTCTAGAAGGGTCTGGGAGCTTTTAGAAGGGTCCTGGGAGGCTCTAGAAGGGTCTGGCGGCTTTTAGAACTGTCCTGGGATGCTCTAGAAGGGTCTGGGTGCTTTTAGAACTGTCCTGGGATGCTCAAGAAGGTTCTGGGGGCTTTCAGATGGGTCCAGGGGTCCTCTAGTAGGGTCTGGAGGCTTTTAGAAGGGTCCGGGGGCCTCTAGAAGGGTCTGGGGGCTTTTAGAAGGGTCCTGGGGTGCTCTAGAAGGGTCTGGGTACTTTAAGAAGGGTCCTGGGGTGTCCTAGAAGGGACGGGGTTCCTTAAGAGGGGCCCTGGGGGGCTCTAGAAGGGTCTGGGGGCTTTTAGAAGGGTCCTGGAGTGCTCTAGAAGGGTCTGGGGGCTTTTAGAATGCTCCTGGGGATCTCTAGAAGTGTCTGGGGTCTTTTAGAAAGATCCGGTGAGTGTCTAGATGTGTCTGAGGCCTTTCAGAAGGGTCCTGGTGGGCTCTAGAAGGGTCTGGGGGCTTTTAGAATGATCCGGGGAGGGTCTAGAAAGGTCTGGGGGCCTTTAGAATGGTCCTGGGGGGCTCTAGAAGGGTCTGGGTGCTTTTAGAAGAGTCCTGGGTGGCTCTAGAGGGTTCTGGGGGCTTTTAGAAGGGTCATGGGGGCCTCTAGAAGGGTCTGGGTGCTTTTAGAAGGGTCCTGAGATGCTCTAGAAGTGTCTCGGTGCTTTTAGAAGGGTCCTCGGATGCTCTAGAAGGGTCTGGGGGCTTTTAGAAGGGTCCTGGGGGGCTCTAGAATGTTCTGGGGGCTTTCAGAAGGGTCCTGGGGGTCTCTAGAAGGGTCTGGGTGCTTTTAGAAGGGTCCTGGGGGGCTCTAGAAGGGTCTGGGAGCTTTTAGAAGGGTCCTGGGAGGCTCTAGAAGGGTCTGGCGGCTTTTAGAACTGTCCTGGGATGCTCTAGAAGGGTCTGGGTGCTTTTAGAACTGTCCTGGGATGCTCAAGAAGGTTCTGGGGGCTTTCAGATGGGTCCAGGGGTCCTCTAGTAGGGTCTGGAGGCTTTTAGAAGGGTCCGGGGGCCTCTAGAAGGGTCTGGGGGCTTTTAGAAGGGTCCTGGGGTGCTCTAGAAGGGTCTGGGTACTTTAAGAAGGGTCCTGGGGTGTCCTAGAAGGGACGGGGTTCCTTAAGAGGGGCCCTGGGGGGCTCTAGAAGGGTCTGGGGGCTTTTAGAAGGGTCCTGGAGTGCTCTAGAAGGGTCTGGGTGCTTTTAGAATGTTCCTGGGGATCTCTAGAAGTGTCTGGGGTCTTTTAGAAAGATCCGGGGAGTGTCTAGATGTGTCTGAGGCCTTTCAGAAGGGTCCTGGTGGGCTCTAGAAGGGTCTGGGGGCTTTTAGAAGGGTCCTGGGGGGGTCTAGAATGGTCTGGGGGCTTTTAGAATGGTCCTGGAAGGCTCTAGAAGGGTCTGGGTGCTTTTAGAAGGGTCCTGGGGCCCTCTAGAAGGGTCTGAGTGCTTGTAGAAGGGTCATGGGGGTCTCTAGAAGGGTCTGGGGGCTTTTAGAATGATCCGGGGAGGGTCTAGAAGGTTCTGGGGGCTTTTAGAAGGGTCCCAGGGTTCTCTAGAAGGGTCTGGGGGCATTTAGAAGTATCCTGGGGGCCTCTAGAAGGATCTGGGATCTATTAGAGTGGTCCGTGGGGCTCTAGAAGGGTCTGGGGGTATTTAGAAGGCTCCTGGGAGGCTCTAGAAGGGTCTGGGGGCTTTTAGAAGGTTCCTGGGGTTCTCTAGAAGGGTCTGGGGACTTATAGAAGGGTCCTGGGGGCCTCTAGAAGGGTCTGAGAACTATTAGATTTGTTCGGGGGGGCTCTAGAAGGGTCTGGAGGCTTTTAGAATGATCAGGGGAGGGTCTAGAAGGGTCTGGGCTCTTTTAGACGGGTCCTGGTGGGCTCTACAAGGGTCTGGAGGCTTTTAGAGGGGTTCTGGGGGGCACTAGAAAGGTCTGGGTTCATTTAGAAGGATCCGGGGAGGGTCTAGAAAGGTCGGGGGGCTATTAGAAGGGTCCTGGGAGGCTCTAGAAGAATCTGGGGGCTTTTAGAATGATCCGGGGAGGGTCTAGAAGGGTCTGGGGGCCTTTAGAAGGGTCCTGGTGGGCTCTAGAATGGTCTGGGTGCTTTTAGAAGGTTCCTGGGGGCCTCTAGAAGGGTCTGGGGGCTTTTAGAATGATCCTGGGGGGCTCTAGAAGGGTCTGGGGTCTTTTAGAAGGGTCCTAGGGGCCTCTAGATGGGTCTCGGGGCTTTTAGATGGGTACTAGGGGGCTCTAGAAGGGTCTGGGGGCTTTTAGAATGATCCTGGGGGCTCTAGAAGGGTCTGGGGGCTTTTAGAATAATCCGGGGAGGGTCTAGAAAGGTCTGTGGGCCTTTAGAATGGTATTGGGGGGCTCTAGAAGGGTCTGGGTGCTTTTAGAAGGGTCCTGGGAGGCTCTAGAAGGGTCTGGGGGCTTTTAGAAGAGTCCTGGGTGGCTCTAGAGGGTTCTGGGGGCTTTTAGAAGGGTCCTCGGATGCTCTAGAAGGGTCTGGGTGCTTTTAGAAGGGTCCTCGGATGCTCTAGAATGGTCTGGGGGCTTTTAGAAGGGTCCTGGGGTGCTCTAGAAAGTTCTGGGAGCTTTCAGATTGGTCCTGGGGGTCTCTAGAAGGGTCTGGGGGCTTTTAGAAGGGTCCTGGGGGGCTCTAGAATGGTCTGGGGGCTTTTAGAAGGGTCCTAGGGGCCTCTAGAAGGGTCTGGGGGCTTTTAGAAGGGTCCTGGGATGCTCTAGAAGGGTCTGGGTGCTTTTAGAAGGGTCCTCGGATGATCTAGAAGGGTCTGGGGGCTTTTAGAAGGGTCCTGGGGGGTTCTAGAAAGTTCTGGGAGCTTTCAGATGGGTCCTGGGGGTCTCTAGAAGGGTCTGGGGGCTTTTAGAAGGGTCCTGGGGGGCTCTAGAATGGTCTGGGGGCTTTTAGAAGGGTCCTGGGTGGCTCTAGAAGGGTCTGGGGGTTTTTAGAAGGGTACGGGGGGGTTCTAGAATGGTCTGGGGGCTTTTAGAAGTGTCCTGGGGTGCTCTAGAAGGGTCTGGGTAATTTTAGAAGGGTCCTCGGATGCTCTAGAAGGGTCTGGGTGCTTTTAGAAGTGTCCTGGAGGGCTCTAGAAGGTTCTGGGGGCTTTCAGAAGGGTCCTGGGAGTCTCTAGAAGGGTCTGGGTGCTTTTAGAAGGGTCCTGGGGGGCTCTAGAATGGTCTGGGTGCCTTTAGAAGGGTCCTGGGTGACTCTAGAATGTTCTGCTGGCTTTCAGAAGGGTCCTGGGGTCCTCTAGAAGGGTCTGGGGTCTTTTAGAAGGGTCCGGGGGGGCTCTAGAAGGGTCTGGGGGCTTTTAGAATGGTCCTGGGGTGCTCTAGAAGGGCCTGGGGACTTTTAGAAGGGTCCTGGGGTGATCTAGAAGGGACGGGGTTCATTAAGAGGGGTCCTGGGTGCATCTTGAAGGGTCTGGGTGCTTTTAGAAGGGTCCTGGGGGGCTCTAGAAGGGTCTAGGGGCTTTTAGAAGGGTACTGGGGGGCTCTAGAAGGTTATGGGTGCTTTTAGAATGATCCTGGGTGGCTCTAGAAGGGTCTGGGGTCTTTTCGAAGGATCCGGGGAGGGTCTAGAAGGGTCTGGGGGCTTTTAGAAGGGTCCGAGGGGCCTCTAGAAGGGTCTGGGTGCTTTTAGATGGGTCCTAGGGGGCTCTAGAAGGGTCTGGGGGCTTTTGGAATGATCCTGGGGGGCTCTAGAAGGGTCTGGGGCCTTTTAGAAGGGTCCTGGGAGGCTCTAGAAGGGTCTGGGGGCTTTTAGAAGAGTCCTGGGTGGCTCTAGAGGGTTCTGGGTGGTTTTAGAAGGGTCCTAGGGGCCTCTAGAAGGGTCTGGGGGCTTTTAGAAGGGTCCTGGGATGCTCTAGAAGGGTCTGGGTGCTTTTAGAAGGGTCCTCGGATGCTCTAGAAGGGTCTGGGGGCTTTCAGAAGGGTCCTGGGGGGCTCTAGAAAGTTCTGGGAGCTTTCAGATGGGTCCTGGGGGTCTCTAGAAGGGTCTGGGGGCTTTTAGAAGGGTCCTGGGTGGCTCTAGAAGGGTCTGGGGGCTTTTAGAAGGGTCCTGGGTTGCTCTAGAAGGGTCTGGGGAATTTTAGAAGTGTCCTGGGGTGCTCTAGAAGGGTCTGGGGTATTTTAGAAGGGTCCTCGGATGCTCTAGAAGGGTCTGGGTGCTTTTAGAAGGGTCCTGGAGGGTTCTAGAAGGTTCTGGGGGCTTTCAGAAGGGTCCTGGGAGTCTCTAGAAGGGTCTGGGCGCTTTTAGAAGGGTCCTGGGGGGCTCTAGAAAGGTCTGGTTGCCTTTAGAAGGGTCCTGGGTGACTCTAGAATGTTCTGCTGGCTTTCAGAAGGGTCCTGGGTTCCTCTAGAAGGGTCTGGGGTCTTTTAGAAGGGTCCGGGGGGGCTCTAGAAGGGTCTGGGGGCTTTTAGAAGGGTCCTGGGGTGCTCTAGAAGGGCCTGGGGACTTTTAGAATGGTCCTGGGGTGATCTTGAAGGGACGGGGTTCATTAAGAATGGCCCTGGGTGCCTCTTGAAGGGTCTGGGGGCTTTTATAAGGGTCCTGGGGGGCTCTAGAAGGGTCTAGGGGCTTTTAGAAGGGTACTGGGGGGCTCTAGAAGGGTCTGGTGGCTTTTAGAATGATCCTGGGGGGGTCTAGAAGGGTCTGGGGTCTTTTCGAAGGATCCGGGGAGGGTCTAGAAGGGTCTGGGGGCTTTTAGAAGGGTCCTAGGGGCCTCTAGAAGGGTCTGGGGGCTTTTAGATGGGTCCTAGGGGGCTCTAGAAGGGTCTGGGGGCTTTTGGAATGATCCTGGGGGGCTCTAGAACGGTCTGGCGGCTTTTAGAAGGGTCCTGGGTGTCTCTAGAAGGGTCTGGGTGCTTTTAGATGGGTCCTAGGGGGCTCTAGAAGGGTCTGGGGGCTTTTAGAATGATCCTGGAGGGCTCTAGAAGGGTCTGGGGGCTTTTAGAATGATCCGGGGACGGTCTAGAAAGGTCTGGGTACTTTTTGAATGATCCTAGGTGGCTCTAGAAGGGTCTGGGGGCTTTTAGAGGGATCCGGGGAGGGTCTAGAAGGGTCTGGGGACTTTTAGAAAGGTCCTGGGGGGCTCTAGAAGGGTCTAGAGGCCTTTAGACGGGTCCTGGGGGCCTCTAGAAGGGTCGGGGTGCTTTTATATGGGTCCGGGGAGCCTCTATAAGGGTCTGGGTGCTTTTAGAAAGGTCCTGGGGGGCTCTAGAAGGGTCTAGAGGCTTTTAGACGGGTCCTGGGGGCATCTAGAAGCGTCTGGGTGCTTTTAGAAGGGTCCTGGGTGGCTCTAGAAGGGTCTGGGGGCTTGTAGAAGGGTCCTGGGGGGCTCTAGAAGGGTCTGGGGGCTTTTAGAAGGGTCCTGGGGGGCTCTAGAATGGTCTGGGAGCTTTTAGAAGGGTCCTGGGGGGCTCTAGAAGGGTTTGGGGGCTTGTAGAAGGGTCCTGGGTGCAGCTAGAAGGGTCTGGGGGCATTTAGAAGGGTCCTGGGTGGCTCAAGAAGGGTCTGGGGGCTTTAGAAGGGTCCTGGGTTGCTCTAGTAGGGTCTGGGGGCTTTTAGAAGGGTCCTGGGGGGCTCTAGAAGGGTCTGGGGGCTTTTAGAAGGGTCCTGGGTCCTCTAGAAAGGTCTGGGGGCTTTTAGAATGGTCCTGGGAGGATCTAGAAGGGTCTGGGGGCTTTTAGAAGGATCCGGGGAGGGTCTAGAAGGGTCTGGGGGCTTTTAGAAGGGTCCTGGGGGGCTCTAGAAGGGTCTGGGAGCTTTTAGTAGGGTCCTGGGAGGCTCTAGAAGGGTCTGGGGTTTTTTTGAATGGTCCGGGGGTTCTCTAGAAGGGTCTGGGGGCTTTTATAAGGGTCCTGGAGGCCTCTAGAAGGATCTGGGGGCTTTTAGATGGGTCCTGGGGTTCTCTAGAAGGGTCTGGGGGCATTTAGAAGGGTCCTGGGGGGCTCTAGAAGGGTCTAGGGGCTTTTAGAAGGGTACTGGGGGGCTCTAGAAGGTTGTGGGTGCTTTTAGAATGATCCTGGGGGGCTCTAGAAGGGTCTGGGGTCTTTTCGAAGGATCCGGGTAGGGTCTAGAAGGGTCTGGGGGCTTTTAGAAGGGTCCGAGGGGCCTCTAGAAGGGTCTGGGTGCTTTTAGATGGGTCCTAGGGGGCTCTAGAAGGGTCTGGGGGCTTTTGGAATGATCCTGGGGGGCTCTAGAAGGGTCTGGGGCCTTTTAGAAGGGTCCTGGGAGGCTCTAGAAGGGTCTGGGGGCTTTTAGAAGAGTCCTGGGTGGCTCTAGAGGGTTCTGGGTGGTTTTAGAAGGGTCCTAGGGGCCTCTAGAAGGGTCTGGGGGCTTTTAGAAGGGTCCTGGGATGATCTAGAAGGGTCTGGGTGCTTTTAGAAGGGTCCTCGGATGCTCTAGAAGGCTCTGGGGGCTTTCAGAAGGGTCCTGGGGGTCTCTAGAAGGGTCTGGGGGCGTTTAGAAGGGTCCTGGGGGGCTCTAGAATGGTCTGGGGGCTTTTAGAAGGGTCCTGGGTGGCTCTAGAAGGGTCTGGGGGCTTTTAGAATGATCCTGGGGGGCTCTAGAAGGGTCTGGGGGCTTTTAGAAGTGTCCTGGGGTGCTCTAGAAGGGTCTGGGGTATTTTAGAAGGGTCCTCGGATGCTCTAGAAGGGTCTGGGTGCTTTTAGAAGGGTCCTGGAGGGTTCTAGAAGGTTCTGGGGGCTTTCAGAAGGGTCCTGGGAGTCTCTAGAAGGGTCTGGGCGCTTTTAGAAGGGTCCTGGGGGGCTCTAGAAAGGTCTGGTTGCCTTTAGAAGGGTCCTGGGTGACTCTAGAATGTTCTGCTGGCTTTCAGAAGGGTCCTGGGTTCCTCTAGAAGGGTCTGGGGTCTTTTAGAAGGGTCCGGGGGGGCTCTAGAAGGGTCTGGGGGCTTTTAGAAGGGTCCTGGGGTGCTCTAGAAGGGCCTGGGGACTTTTAGAATGGTCCTGGGGTGATCTTGAAGGGACGGGGTTCATTAAGAGGGGCCCTGGGTGCCTCTTGAAGGGTCTGGGGGCTTTTAGAAGGGTCCTGGGGGGCTCTAGAAGGGTCTAGGGGCTTTTAGAAGGGTACTGGGGGGCTCTAGAAGGGTCTGGTGGCTTTTAGAATGATCCTGGGGGGGTCTAGAAGGGTCTGGGGTCTTTTCGAAGGATCCGGGGAGGGTCTAGAAGGGTCTGGGGGCTTTTAGAAGGGTCCTAGGGGCCTCTAGAAGGGTCTGGGGGCTTTTAGATGGGTCCTAGGGGGCTCTAGAAGGGTCTGGGGGCTTTTGGAATGATCCTGGGGGGCTCTAGAACGGTCTGGCGGCTTTTAGAAGGGTCCTGGGTGTCTCTAGAAGGGTCTGGGTGCTTTTAGATGGGTCCTAGGGGGCTCTAGAAGGGTCTGGGGGCTTTTAGAATGATCCTGGAGGGCTCTAGAAGGGTCTGGGGGCTTTTAGAATGATCCGGGGACGGTCTAGAAAGGTCTGGGTACTTTTTGAATGATCCTAGGTGGCTCTAGAAGGGTCTGGGGGCTTTTAGAGGGATCCGGGGAGGGTCTAGAAGGGTCTGGGGACTTTTAGAAAGGTCCTGGGGGGCTCTAGAAGGGTCTAGAGGCCTTTAGACGGGTCCTGGGGGCCTCTAGAAGGGTCGGGGTGCTTTTATATGGGTCCGGGGAGCCTCTATAAGGGTCTGGGTGCTTTTAGAAAGGTCCTGGGGGGCTCTAGAAGGGTCTAGAGGCTTTTAGACGGGTCCTGGGGGCATCTAGAAGCGTCTGGGTGCTTTTAGAAGGGTCCTGGGTGGCTCTAGAAGGGTCTGGGGGCTTGTAGAAGGGTCCTGGGGGGCTCTAGAAGGGTCTGGGGGCTTTTAGAAGGGTCCTGGGGGGCTCTAGAATGGTCTGGGAGCTTTTAGAAGGGTCCTGGGGGGCTCTAGAAGGGTTTGGGGGCTTGTAGAAGGGTCCTGGGTGCAGCTAGAAGGGTCTGGGGGCATTTAGAAGGGTCCTGGGGGGCTCAAGAAGGGTCTGGGGGCTTTTAGAAGGGTCCTGGGTTGCTCTAGTAGGGTCTGGGGGCTTTTAGAAGGGTCCTGGGGGGCTCTAGAAGGGTCTGGGGGCTTTTAGAAGGGTCCTGGGTCCTCTAGAAAGGTCTGGGGGCTTTTAGAATGGTCCTGGGAGGATCTAGAAGGGTCTGGGGGTTTTTAGAAGGATCCGGGGAGGGTCTAGAAGGGTCTGGGGGCTTTTAGAAGGGTCCTGGGGGGCTCTAGAAGGGTCTGGGAGCTTTTAGTAGGGTCCTGGGAGGCTCTAGAAGGGTCTGGGGTCTTTTTGAATGGTCCGGGGGGGCCCTAGAAGGGTCTGGGGGCTTTTATAAGGGTCCTGGAGGCCTCTAGAAGGATCTGGGAGCTTTTAGATGGGTCCTGGGGTTCTCTAGAAGGGTCTGGGGGCATTTAGAAGGGTCCTGGGGGGCTCTAGAAGGGTCTGGGGGCTTTTAGAATGATCCGGGGACGGTCTAGAAGGGTCTTTATGCTTTTTGAAGGATCCTAGGTGGCTCTAGAAGGGTCTGGGGTCTTTTAGTAGGGTCCTGGGAGGCTCTAGAAGGGTCTGGGGGCTTTTATAAGGGTCCTGGGAGGCTCTAGAAGGGTCTAGAGGCTTTTAGAAGGGTCCTAAGGGCCTCTAGAATGGTCTGGGGGCGTTTAGAAGGGAATTGTGAGGCTCTGGAAGGGTCTGGGGGCTTTTATAAGGGTCCTGGGGGCCTCTAGAAGGGTCTGGGGGCTTTTACAAGGGTCCGGGGGGGCTCTAGAAGAATCTGGGGACTTTTAGAAGGGTCCTGGTGGCCTCTAGACGGGTCTGGGGGCTATCACAAGGGTCCGGGGGGGCTCTAGAAGAATCTGGGGACTTTTAGAAGGGTCGTGGTGGCCTCTAGACGGGTCTGGGGACTATTAGAAGGGTCCTGGGGGGCTCTAGAAGGGTCTGGGGGCTTGTAGAAGGGTCCTGGGAGGGTCTAGAACGGTCTGGGGGCTTTTAGAAGGGTCCTGGGTGTCTCTAGAAGGGTCTGGGTGCTTTTAGATGGGTCCTAGGGGGCTCTAGAAGGGTCAGTGGGCTTTTAGAATGATCCTGGGGGGCTCTAGAAGGGTCTGGGGGCTTTTAGAATGATCCGGGGACGGTCTAGAAGGGTTTGGAAGTTTTTAGAAGCGTCCTGGGGGGCTCTAGAAGGGTCTGGGGGCTTTTAGAAGGGTCCTGGGGGGTTCTAGAAGGGTCTGGGGGCTTTTATAATGTCCTGGGGGTCTGTAGAAGGGTCTGGGTGCTTTTAGAAGGGTCCTGTGGGGCTCTAGAAGGATCTGGCGGCTTTCAGAAGGGTCGTGGGGGCCTCTAGAAGGGTCTAGGGGCTTTTAGAAGGGTCCGGGGGAGCTCTAGAAGGGTCTGGGGGCTTTTAGAAGGGTCCTGGTGTGCTCTAGAACGGTCTGGGGGCTTTTAGAAGGGTCCTAGTGTGCTCTAGAAGGTACGGGGGGGCTTAAGAGGGGCCCTGGGGCCTCTAGAAGGGTCTGGTGTATTTTAGAAGGGTCCTGGGGACTCTAGAAGGGTCTGGAGGATTTTAGAAGGGTCCGGGGGTGCTCTAGAAGGGTCTGGGGGTTTTTAGAAGGCTCCTGGGGTGCTCTAGAAGAGTCTGGGGGCTTTTATAGGGTCCTGGGGGCCTCTAGAAGGGTCTGGGAACTATTAGAGTGGTTCGGGGGGGCTCTAGAAGGGTCTGGAGGCTTTTAGAAGGGTCTTGGGGGGCTCTAGAAGGGTCTGGGGGCTTTTAGAATAATCCGGGGAGGGTCTAGAAGGGTCTGGGTTCTTTTAGAATAGTCCTGGGAGGTTTTAGAAGGGTCTGGGGTCTTTTAGAATGATCAGGGGAGGGTCTAGAAGGGTCTGGGTTCTTTTAGACGGGTCCTGCGTGTCTCTACAAGAGTCTGGAGACTTTTAGAGGGGTTCTGGGGGGCCCTAGAAGGGTCTGGGTTCATTTAGAAGGATCCGGGGAGGGTCTAGAAAGGTCGGGGTGCTATTAGAATGGTCCTGGGAGGCTCTAGAAGAATCTGGGGGCTTTTAGAATGATCCGGGGAGGGTCTAGAAGGGTCTGGGGGCCTTTAGAAGGGTCCTGGGGGGTTCTAGAAGGGTCTGGGGACTTTAAGAAGGGTCCTAGGATGTCCTAGAATGGACGGGGTGCCTTAAGAGGGGCCCTGGGGGGCTCTAGAAGGGTCTGGGGGCTTTTAGAAGGGTCCTGGAGTGCTCTAGAAGGGTCTGGGGGCTTTTAGAATGCTCCTGGGGATCTCTAGAAGTGTCTGGGGTCTTTTAGAAAGATCCGGCGAGTGTCTAGATGTGTCTCCGGCCTTTCAGAAGGGTCCTGGTGGGCTCTAGAAGGGTCTGGGGGCTTTTAGAAGGGTCCTGGGGGGGTCTAGAAGGGTCTGGGGGCTTTTAGAATGATCCGGGGAGGGTCTAGAAGGTTCTGGGGGCCTTTAGAAGGGTCCTGGGGGGTTCTAGAATGGTCTGGGTGCTTTTAGAAGGTTCCTGGGGGCCTCTAGAAGGGTCTGGGGGCTTTTAGAATGATCCTGGGGGGCTCTAGAAGGGTCTGGGGTCTTTTCGAAGGATCCGGGGAGGGTCTAGAAGGGTCTGGGGTCTTTTAGAAGGGTCCTAGGGGCCTCTAGATGGGTCTGGGGGCTTTTAGATGGGTCCTAGGGGGCTCTAGAAGTGTCTGGGGGCTTTTAGAATGATCCTGGGGGGCTCTAGAAGGGTCTGGGGGCTTTTAGAATGATCCGGGGAGGGTCTAGAAAGGTCTGGGGGCCTTTAGAATGGTATTGGGGGGCTCTAGAAGGGTCTGGGTGCTTTTAGAAGGGTCCTGGGAGGCTCTAGAAGGGTCTGGGGGCTTTTAGAAGGGTCCTGGGGGCCTCTAGAAGGGTCTGGGGGCTTTTAGAATGATCCGGGGAGGGTCTAGAAAGGTCTGGGGGCCTTTAGAATAGTCCTGGGGGCCTCTAGAAGGGTCTGGGTGCTTTTAGAAGGGTCCTGGGAGGCTCTAGAATGGTCTGGGTGCTTTTAGAAGAGTCCTGGGTGGCTCTAGAGGGTTCTGGGGGCTTTTAGAAGGGTCCTAGGTGCCTCTAGAAGGGTCTGGGTGCTTTTAGAAGGGTCCTGAGATGCTCTAGAAGTGTCTCGGTGCTTTTAGAAGGGTCCTCGGATGCTCTAGAAGGGTCTGGGGGCTTTTAGAAGGGTCCTGGGGGGCTCTAGAATGTTCTGGGGGCTTTCAGAAGGGTCCTGGGGGTCTCTAGAAGGGTCTGGGTGCTTTTAGAAGGGTCCTGGGGGGCTCTAGAATGGTCTGGGAGCTTTTAGAAGGGTCCTGGGAGGCTCTAGAAGGGTCTGGCGGCTTTTAGAACTGTCCTGGGATGCTCTAGAAGGGTCTGGGTGCTTTTAGAACTGTCCTGGGATGCTCAAGAAGGTTCTGGGGGCTTTCAGATGGGTCCAGGGGTCCTCTAGTAGGGTCTGGAGGCTTTTAGAAGGGTCCGGGGGCATCTAGAAGGGTCTGGGGGCTTTTAGAAGGGTCCTGGGGATGCTCTAGAAGGGTCTGGGGACTTTAAGAAGGGTCCTGTGGTGTCCTAGAAGGGACGGGGTTCCTTAAGAGGGGCCCTGGGGGGCTCTAGAAGGGTCTGGGGGCTTTTAGAAGGGTCCTGGAGTGCTCTAGAAGGGTCTGGGGGCTTTTAGAATGCTCCTGGGGATCTCTAGAAGTGTCTGGGGTCTTTTAGAAAGATCCGGGGAGTGTCTAGATGTGTCTGCGGCCTTTCAGAAGGGTCCTGGTGGGCTCTAGAAGGGTCTGGGGGCTTTTAGAAGGGTCCTGGGGGGGTCTAGAATGGTCTGGGGGCTTTTAGAATGGTCCTGGGAGGCTCTAGAAGGGTCTGGGTGCTTTTAGAAGGGTCCTGGGGCCCTCTAGAAGGGTCTGAGTGCTTTTAGAAGGGTCATGGGGGTCTCTAGAAGGGTCTGGGGGCTTTTAGAATGATCCGGGGAGGGTCTAGAAGGTTCTGGGGGCTTTTAGAAGGGTCCCGGGGTTCTCTAGAAGGGTCTGGGGGCATTTAGAATTATCCTGGGGGCCTCTAGAAGGATCTGGGATCTATTAGAGTGGTCCGGGGGGCTCTAGAAGGGTCTGGGGGTTTTTAGAAGGCTCCTGGGAGGCTCTAGAAGGGTCTGGGGGCTTTTAGAAGGTTCCTGGGGTTCTCTAGAAGGGTCTGGAGACTTATAGAAGGGTCCTGGGGGCCTCTAGAAGGGTCTGAGAACTATTAGAGTGGTTCGGGGGGGCTCTAGAAGGGTCTGGAGGCTTTTAGAAGGGTCTGGGTGGGCTCTAGAAGGGTCTGGGGGCTTTTAGAATAATCCGGGGAGGGTCTAGAAGGGTCTGGGTTCTTTTAGAATGGTTCTGGGAGGTTTTAGAAGGGTCTGGGGTCTTTTAGAATGATCAGGGGAGGGTCTAGAAGGGTCTGGGCGCTTTTAGACGGGTCCTGGGGGGCTCTACAAGGGTCTGGAGGCTTTTAGAGGGGTTCTGGGGGGCACTAGAAAGGTCTGGGTTCATTTAGAAGGATCCGGGGAGGGTCTAGAAAGGTCGGGGGTCTATTAGAATGGTCCTGGGAGGCTCTAGAAGAATCTGGGGGCTTTTAGAATGATCCGGGGAGGGTCTAGAAGGGTCTGGGGGCCTTTAGAAGGGTCCTGGTGGGCTCTAGAATGGTCTGGGTGCTTTTAGAAGGTTCCTGGGGGCCTCTAGAAGGGTCTGGGGGCTTTTAGAATGATCCTGGGGGGCTCTAGAAGGGTCTGGGGTCTTTTCGAAGGATCCGGGGAGGGTCTAGAAGGGTCTGGGGTCTTTTAGATGGGTCCTAGGGGCCTCTAGATGGGTCTGGGGGCTTTTAGATGGGTCCTAGGGGGCTCTAGAAGTGTCTGGGGGCTTTTAGAATGATCCTGGGGGGCTCTAGAAGGGTCTGGGGGCTTTTGGAATGATCCGGGGAGGGTCTAGAAAGGTCTGGGGGCTTTTATAAGAGTCCTGGGTGGCTCTAGAGGGTTCTGGGTGGTTTTAGAAGGGTCCTAGGGGCCTCTAGAAGGATCTGGGGGCTTTTAGAAGGGTCCTGGGATGCTCTAGAAGGGTCTGGGTGCTTTTAGAAGGGTCCTCGGATGCTCTAGAAGGGTCTGGGGGCTTTCAGAAGGGTCCTGGGGGGCTCTAGAAAGTTCTGGGAGCTTTCAGATGGGTCCTGGGGGTCTCTAGAAGGGTCTGGGGGCTTTTAGAAGGGTCCTGGGGGGCTCTAGAATGGTCTGGGGGCTTTTAGAAGGGTCCTGGGTGGCTCTAGAAGGGTCTGGGGGCTTTTAGAAGGGTCCGGGGGGGCTCTAGAAGGGTCTGGGGGCTTTTAGAAGTGTCCTGGGGTGCTCTAGAAGGGTCTGGGGTATTTTAGAAGGGTCCTCGGATGCTCTAGAAGGGTCTGGGTGCTTTTAGAAGGGTCCTGGAGGGTTCTAGAAGGTTCTGGGGGCTTTCAGAAGGGTCCTGGGAGTCTCTAGAAGGGTCTGGGCGCTTTTAGAAGGGTCCTGGGGGGCTCTAGAAAGGTCTGGTTGCCTTTAGAAGGGTCCTGGGTGACTCTAGAATGTTCTGCTGGCTTTCAGAAGGGTCCTGGGTTCCTCTAGAATGGTCTGGGGTCTTTTAGAAGGGTCCGGGGGGGCTCTTGAAGGGTCTGGGGGCTTTTAGAAGGGTCCTGGGGTGCTCTAGAAGGGCCTGGGGACTTTTAGAATGGTCCTGGGGTGATCTTGAAGGGACGGGGTTCATTAAGAGGGGCCCTGGGTGCCTCTTGAAGGGTCTGGGGGCTTTTAGAAGGGTCCTGGGGGGCTCTAGAAGGGTCTAGGGGCTTTTAGAAGGGTACTGGGGGGCTCTAGAAGGGTCTGGTGGCTTTTAGAATGATCCTGGGGGGGTCTAGAAGGGTCTGGGGTCTTTTCGAAAGATCCGGGGAGGGTCTCGAAGGGTCTGGGGTCTTTTAGAAGGGTCCTAGGGGCCTCTAGAAGGGTCTGGGGGCTTTTAGATGGGTCCTAGGGGGCTCTAGAAGGGTCTGGGGGCTTTTGGAATGATCCTGGGGGGCTCTAGAACGGTCTGGCGGCTTTTAGAAGGGTCCTGGGTGTCTCTAGAAGGGTCTGGGTGCTTTTAGATGGGTCCTAGGGGGCTCTAGAAGGGTCTGGGGGCTTTTAGAATGATCCTGGAGGGCTCTAGAAGGGTCTGGGGGCTTTTAGAATGATCCGGGGACGGTCTAGAAAGGTCTGGGTACTTTTTGAATGATCCTAGGTGGCTCTAGAAGGGTCTGGGGGCTTTTAGAGGGATCCGGGGAGGGTCTAGAAGGGTCTGGGGACTTTTAGAAAGGTCCTGGGGGGCTCTAGAAGGGTCTAGAGGCCTTTAGACGGGTCCTGGGGGCCTCTAGAAGGGTCGGGGTGCTTTTATATGGGTCCGGGGAGCCTCTATAAGGGTCTGGGTGCTTTTAGAAAGGTCCTGGGGGGCTCTAGAAGGGTCTAGAGGCTTTTAGACGGGTCCTGGGGGCATCTAGAAGCGTCTGGGTGCTTTTAGAAGGGTCCTGGGTGGCTCTAGAAGGGTCTGGGGGCTTGTAGAAGGGTCCTGGGGGGCTCTAGAAGGGTCTGGGGGCTTTTAGAAGGGTCCTGGGGGGCTCTAGAATGGTCTGGGAGCTTTTAGAAGGGTCCTGGGGGGCTCTAGAAGGGTTTGGGGGCTTGTAGAAGGGTCCTGGGTGCAGCTAGAAGGGTCTGGGGGCATTTAGAAGGGTCCTGGGGGGCTCAAGAAGGGTCTGGGGGCTTTTAGAAGGGTCCTGGGTTGCTCTAGTAGGGTCTGGGGGCTTTTAGAAGGGTCCTGGGGGGCTCTAGAAGGGTCTGGGGGCTTTTAGAAGGGTCCTGGGTCCTCTAGAAAGGTCTGGGGGCTTTTAGAATGGTCCTGGGAGGATCTAGAAGGGTCTGGGGGCTTTTAGAAGGATCCGGGGAGGGTCTAGAAGGGTCTGGGGGCTTTTAGAAGGGTCCTGGGGGGCTCTAGAAGGGTCTGGGAGCTTTTAGTAGGGTCCTGGGAGGCTCTAGAAGGGTCTGGGGTCTTTTTGAATGGTCCGGGGGGGCTCTAGAAGGGTCTGGGGGCTTTTATAAGGGTCCTGGAGGCCTCTAGAAGGATCTGGGGTCTTTTAGATGGGTCCTGGGGTTCTCTAGAAGGGTCTGGGGGCATTTAGAAGGGTCCTGGGGGGCTCTAGAAGGGTCTGGGGGCTTTTAGAATGATCCGGGGACGGTCTAGAAGGGTCTTTATGCTTTTTGAAGGATCCTAGGTGGCTCTAGAAGGGTCTGGGGTCTTTTAGAAGGGTCCTGGGAGGCTCTAGAAGGGTCTGGGGGCTTTTATAAGGGTCCTGGGAGGCTCTAGAAGGGTCTAGAGGCTTTTAGAAGGGTCCTAAGTGCCTCTAGAATGGTCTGGGGGCGTTTAGAAGGGACCTGTGAGGCTCTGGAACGGGTCTGGGGGCTTTTATAAGGGTCCTGGGGGCTACTAGAAGGGTCTGGGGGCTTTTACAAGTGTCCGGGGGGGCTCTAGAAGAATCTGGGGACTTTTAGAAGGGTCCTGGTGGCCTCTAGACGGGTCTGGGGGCTATCACAAGGGTCCGGGGGGGCTCTAGAAGAATCTGGGGACTTTTAGAAGGGTCGTGGTGGCCTCTAGACGGGTCTGGGGGCTATTAGAAGGGTCCTGGGGGGGCTCTAGAAGGGTCTGGGGGCTTGTAGAAGGGTCCTGGGAGGGTCTAGAACGGTCTGGGGGCTTTTAGAAGGGTCCTGGGTGTCTCTAGAAGGGTCTGGGTGCTTTTAGATGGGTCCTAGGGGGCTCTAGAAGGGTCAGTGGGCTTTTAGAATGATCCTGGGGGGCTCTAGAAGGGTCTGGGGGCTTTTAGAATGATCCGGGGACGGTCTAGAAGGGTTTGGAAGTTTTTAGAAGCGTCCTGGGGGGCTCTAGAAGGGTCTGGGGGCTTTTAGAAGGGTCCTGGGGGGTTCTAGAAGGGTCTGGGGGCTTTTATAATGTCCTGGGGGTCTGTAGAAGGGTCTGGGTGCTTTTAGAAGGGTCCTGTGGGGCTCTAGAAGGATCTGGCGGCTTTCAGAAGGGTCGTGGGGGCCTCTAGAAGGGTCTAGGGGCTTTTAGAAGGGTCCGGGGGAGCTCTAGAAGGGTCTGGGGGCTTTTAGAAGGGTCCTGGTGTGCTCTAGAACGGTCTGGGGGCTTTTAGAAGGGTCCTAGTGTGCTCTAGAAGGTACGGGGGGGCTTAAGAGGGGCCCTGGGGCCTCTAGAAGGGTCTGGTGTATTTTAGAAGGGTCCTGGGGGGCTCTATAAGGGTCTGGAGGATTTTAGAAGGGTCCGGGGGGGCTCTAGAAGGGTCTGGGGGTTTTTAGAAGGCTCCTGGGGTGCTCTAGAAGAGTCTGGGGGCTTTTATAGGGTCCTGGGGGCCTCTAGAAGGGTCTGGGAACTATTAGAGTGGTTCGGGGGGGCTCTAGAAGGGTCTGGAGGCTTTTAGAAGGGTCTTGGGGGGCTCTAGAAGGGTCTGGGGGCTTTTAGAATAATCCGGGGAGGGTCTAGAAGGGTCTGGGTTCTTTTAGAATAGTCCTGGGAGGTTTTAGAAGGGTCTGGGGTCTTTTAGAATGATCAGGGGAGGGTCTAGAAGGGTCTGGGTTCTTTTAGACGGGTCCTGCGTGTCTCTACAAGAGTCTGGAGACTTTTAGAGGGGTTCTGGGGGGCCCTAGAAGGGTCTGGGTTCATTTAGAAGGATCCGGGGAGGGTCTAGAAAGGTCGGGGTGCTATTAGAATGGTCCTGGGAGGCTCTAGAAGAATCTGGGGGCTTTTAGAATGATCCGGGGAGGGTCTAGAAGGGTCTGGGGGCCTTTAGAAGGGTCCTGGGGGGTTCTAGAAGGGTCTGGGGACTTTAAGAAGGGTCCTAGGATGTCCTAGAATGGACGGGGTGCCTTAAGAGGGGCCCTGGGGGGCTCTAGAAGGGTCTGGGGGCTTTTAGAAGGGTCCTGGAGTGCTCTAGAAGGGTCTGGGGGCTTTTAGAATGCTCCTGGGGATCTCTAGAAGTGTCTGGGGTCTTTTAGAAAGATCCGGGGAGTGTCTAGATGTGTCTGCGGCCTTTCAGAAGGGTCCTGGTGGGCTCTAGAAGGGTCTGGGGGCTTTTAGAAGGGTCCTGGGGGGGTCTAGAAGGGTCTGGGGGCTTTTAGAATGGTCCTGGGAGGCTCTAGAAGGGTCTGGGTGCTTTTAGAAGGGTCCTGGGGCCCTCTAGAAGGGTCTGAGTGCTTTTAGAAGGGTCATGGGGGTCTCTAGAAGGGTCTGGGGGCTTTTAGAATGATCCGGGAAGGGTCTAGAAGGTTCTGGGTTTTTTAGAAGGGTCCTGGGGGGCTTTAGAAGGGTCTAGGGGCTTTTAGAAGGGTCCCGGGGTTCTCTAGAAGGGTCTGGGGGCATTTAGAATTATCCTGGGGGCCTCTAGAAGGATCTGGGATCTATTAGAGTGGTCCGGGGGGCTCTAGAAGGGTCTGGGGGTTTTTAGAAGGCTCCTGGGAGGCTCTAGAAGGGTCTGGGGGCTTTTAGAAGGTTCCTGGGGTTCTCTAGAAGGGTCTGGGGACTTATAGAAGGGTCCTGGGGGCCTCTAGAAGGGTCTGAGAACTATTAGAGTGGTTCGGGGGGGCTCTAGAAGGGTCTGGAGGCTTTTAGAAGGGTCTGGTGGGGCTCTAGAAGGGTCTGGGGGCTTTTAGAATCATCCGGGGAGGGTCTAGAAGGGTCTGGGTTCTTTTAGAATGGTTCTGGGAGGTTTTAGAAGGGGTCTGGGGTCTTTTAGAATGATCAGGGGAGGGTCTAGAAGGGTCTGGGCGCTTTTAGACGGGTCCTGGGGGGCTCTACAAGGGTCTGGAGGCTTTTAGAGGGGTTCTGGGGGGCCCTAGAAAGGTCTGGGTTCATTTAGAAGGATCCGGGAGGGTCTAGAAAGGTCGGGGGGCCATTAGAAGGGTCCTGGGAGGCTCTAGAAGAATCTGGGGGCTTTTAGAATGATCCGGGAAGGGTCTAGAAGGGTCTGGGGGCCTTTAGAAGGGTCCTGGTGGGCTCTAGAATGGTCTGGGTGCTTTTAGAAGGTTCCTGGGGGCCTCTAGAAGGGTCTGGGGGCTTTTAGAATGATCCTGGGGGGCTCTAGAAGGGTCTGGGGTCTTTTCGAAGGATCCGGGGAGGGTCTAGAAGGGGTCTGGGGTCTTTTAGAAGGGTCCTAGGGGCCTCTAGATGGGTCTGGGGGCTTTTAGATGGGTCCTAGGGGGCTCTAGAAGTGTCTGGGGGCTTTTAGAATGATCCTGGGGGGCTCTAGAAGGGTCTGGGGGCTTTTAGAATGATCCGGGGAGGGTCTAGAAAGGTCTGGGGGCCTTTAGAATGGTATTGGGGGGCTCTAGAAGGGTCTGGGTGCTTTTTAGAAGGGTCCTGGGAGGCTCTAGAAGGGTCTGGGGGCTTTTAGAAGGGTCCTGGGGGACTCTAGAAGGGTCTGGGGGCTTTTAGAATGATCCGGGGAGGGTCCTAGAAAGGTCTGGGGGCCTTTAGAATGGTCCTGGGGGGCTCTAGAAGGGTCTGGGTGCTTTTAGAAGGGTCCTGGGAGGCTCTAGAGGGTTCTGGGGGCTTTTAGAAGGGTCCTAGGGGCCTCTAGAAGGGTCTGGGTGCTTTTAGAAGGGTCCTCGGATGCTCTAGAAGGGTCTGGGGGCTTTTAGAAGGGTCCTGGGGGGCTCTAGAATGTTCTGGGGGCTTTCAGAAGGGTCCTGGGAGTCTCTAGAAGGGTCTGGGTGCTTTTAGAAGGGTCCTGGGGGGCTCTAGAAGGGTCTGGGAGCTTTTAGAAGGGTCCTGGGAGGCTCTAGAAGGGTCTGGGTGCTTTTAGATCTGTCCTGGGATGCTCAAGAAGGTTCTGGGGGCTTTCAGATGGGTCCAGGGGTCCTCTAGTAGGGTCTGGAGGCTTTTAGAAGGGTCCGGGGGCATCTAGAAGGGTCTGGGGGCTTTTAGAAGGGTTCTGGGGATGCTCTAGAAGGGTCTGGGGACTTTAAGAAGGGTCCTGGGGTGTCCTAGAAGGGACGGGGTTCCTTAAGAGGGCCCTGGGGGGCTCTAGAAGGGTCTGGGGGCTTTTAGAAGGGTCCTGGAGTGCTCTAGAAGGGTCTGGGGGCTTTTAGAATGCTCCTGGGGATCTCTAGAAGTGTCTGGGGTCTTTTAGAAAGATCCGGGGAGTGTCTAGATGTGTCTGCGGCCTTTCAGAAGGGTCCTGGTGGGCTCTAGAAGGGTCTGGGGGCTTTTAGAAGGGTCCTGGGGGGGTCTAGAATGGTCTGGGGGCTTTTAGAATGGTCCTGGGAGGCTCTAGAAGGGTCTGAGTGCTTTTAGAAGGGTCATGGGGGTCTCTAGAAGGGTCTGGGGGCTTTTAGAATGATCCGGGGAGGGTCTAGAAGGTTCTGGGGGCTTTTAGAAGGGTCCCGGGGTTCTCTAGAAGGGTCTGGGGGCATTTAGAATTATCCTGGGGGCCTCTAGAAGGATCTGGGATCTATTAGAGTGGTCCGTGGGGCTCTAGAAGGGTCTGGGGGTTTTTAGAAGGCTCCTGGGAGGCTCTAGAAGGGTCTGGGGGCTTTTAGAAGGTTCCTGGGGTTCTCTAGAAGGGTCTGGAGACTTATAGAAGGGTCCTGGGGGCCTCTAGAAGGGTCTGAGAACTATTAGAGTGGTTCGGGGGGTCTCTAGAAGGGTCTGGAGGCTTTTAGAAGGGTCTGGGTGGGCTCTAGAAGGGTCTGGGGGCTTTTAGAATAATCCGGGGAGGGTCTAGAAGGGTCTGGGTTCTTTTAGAATGGTTCTGGGAGGTTTTAGAAGGGTCTGGGGTCTTTTAGAATGATCAGGGGAGGGTCTAGAAGGGTCTGGGCGCTTTTAGACGGGTCCTGGGGGGCTCTACAAGGGTCTGGAGGCTTTTAGAGGGGTTCTGGGGGGCACTAGAAAGGTCTGGGTTCATTTAGAAGGATCCGGGGAGGGTCTAGAAAGGTCGGGGGGCTATTAGAATGGTCCTGGGAGGCTCTAGAAGAATCTGGGGGCTTTTAGAATGATCCGGGGAGGGTCTAGAAGGGTCTGGGGGCCTTTAGAAGGGTCCTGGTGGGCTCTAGAATGGTCTGGGTGCTTTTAGAAGGTTCCTGGGGGCCTCTAGAAGGGTCTGGGGGCTTTTAGAATGATCCTGGGGGGCTCTAGAAGGGTCTGGGGTCTTTTCGAAGGATCCGGGGAGGGTCTAGAAGGGTCTGGGGTCTTTTAGATGGGTCCTAGGGGCCTCTAGATGGGTCTGGGGGCTTTTAGATAGGTCCTAGGGGGCTCTAGAAGTGTCTGGGGGCTTTTAGAATGATCCTGGGGGGCTCTAGAAGGGTCTGGGGGCTTTTAGAATGATCCGGGGAGGGTCTAGAAAGGTCTGGGGGCTTTTAGAAGAGTCCTGGGTGGCTCTAGAGGGTTCTGGGTGGTTTTAGAAGGGTCCTAGGGGCCTCTAGAAGGGTCTGGGGGCTTTTAGAAGGGTCCTGGGATGCTCTAGAAGGGTCTGGGGGCTTTCAGAAGGGTCCTGGGGGGCTCTAGAAAGTTCTGGGAGCTTTCAGATGGGTCCTGGGGGGCTCTAGAAAGGTCTGGTTGCCTTTAGAAGGGTCCTGGGTGACTCTAGAATGTTCTGCTGGCTTTCAGAAGGGTCCTGGGTTCCTCTAGAATGGTCTGGGGTCTTTTAGAAGGGTCCGGGGGGGCTCTAGAAGGGTCTGGGGGCTTTTAGAAGGGTCCTGGGGTGCTCTAGAAGGGCCTGGGGACTTTTAGAATGGTCCTGGGGTGATCTTGAAGGGACGGGGTTCATTAAGAGGGGCCCTGGGTGCCTCTTGAAGGGTCTGGGGGCTTTTAGAAGGGTCCTGGGGGGCTCTAGAAGGGTCTAGGGGCTTTTAGAAGGGTACTGGGGGGCTCTAGAAGGGTCTGGTGGCTTTTAGAATGATCCTGGGGGGGTCTAGAAGGGTCTGGGGTCTTTTCGAAGGATCCGGGGAGGGTCTAGAAGGGTCTGGGGGCTTTTAGAAGGGTCCTAGGGGCCTCTAGAAGGGTCTGGGGGCTTTTAGATGGGTCCTAGGGGGCTCTAGAAGGGTCTGGGGGCTTTTGGAATGATCCTGGGGGGCTCTAGAACGGTCTGGCGGCTTTTAGAAGGGTCCTGGGTGTCTCTAGAAGGGTCTGGGTGCTTTTAGATGGGTCCTAGGGGGCTCTAGAAGGGTCTGGGGGCTTTTAGAATGATCCTGGAGGGCTCTAGAAGGGTCTGGGGGCTTTTAGAATGATCCGGGGAAGGTCTAGAAAGGTCTGGGTACTTTTTGAATGATCCTAGGTGGCTCTAGAAGGGTCTGGGGGCTTTTAGAGGGATCCGGGGAGGGTCTAGAAGGGTCTGGGGACTTTTAGAAAGGTCCTGGGGGGCTCTAGAAGGGTCTAGAGGCCTTTAGACGGGTCCTGGGGGCCTCTAGAAGGGTCGGGGTGCTTTTATATGGGTCCGGGGAGCCTCTATAAGGGTCTGGGTGCTTTTAGAAAGGTCCTGGGGGGCTCTAGAAGGGTCTAGAGGCTTTTAGACGGGTCCTGGGGGCATCTAGAAGCGTCTGGGTGCTTTTAGAAGGGTCCTGGGTGGCTCTAGAAGGGTCTGGGGGCTTGTAGAAGGGTCCTGGGGGGCTCTAGAAGGGTCTGGGGGCTTTTAGAAGGGTCCTGGGGGGCTCTAGAATGGTCTGGGAGCTTTTAGAAGGGTCCTGGGGGGCTCTAGAAGGGTTTGGGGGCTTGTAGAAGGGTCCTGGGTGCAGCTAGAAGGGTCTGGGGGCATTTAGAAGGGTCCTGGGGGGCTCAAGAAGGGTCTGGGGGCTTTTAGAAGGGTCCTGGGTTGCTCTAGTAGGGTCTGGGGGCTTTTAGAAGGGTCCTGGGGGGCTCTAGAAGGGTCTGGGGGCTTTTAGAAGGGTCCTGGGTCCTCTAGAAAGGTCTGGGGGCTTTTAGAATGGTCCTGGGAGGATCTAGAAGGGTCTGGGGGCTTTTAGAAGGATCCGGGGAGGGTCTAGAAGGGTCTGGGGGCTTTTAGAAGGGTCCTGGGGGGCTCTAGAAGGGTCTGGGAGCTTTTAGTAGGGTCCTGGGAGGCTCTAGAAGGGTCTGGGGTCTTTTTGAATGGTCCGGGGGGGCTCTAGAAGGGTCTGGGGGCTTTTATAAGGGTCCTGGAGGCCTCTAGAAGGATCTGGGGTCTTTTAGATGGGTCCTGGGGTTCTCTAGAAGGGTCTGGGGGCATTTAGAAGGGTCCTGGGGGGCTCTAGAAGGGTCTGGGGGCTTTTAGAATGATCCGGGGACGGTCTAGAAGGGTCTTTATGCTTTTTGAAGGATCCTAGGTGGCTCTAGAAGGGTCTGGGGTCTTTTAGAAGGGTCCTGGGAGGCTCTAGAAGGGTCTGGGGGCTTTTATAAGGGTCCTGGGAGGCTCTAGAAGGGTCTAGAGGCTTTTAGAAGGGTCCTAAGGGCCTCTAGAATGGTCTGGGGGCGTTTAGAAGGGACCTGTGAGGCTCTGGAAGGGTCTGGGGGCTTTTATAAGGGTCCTGGGGGCCTCTAGAAGGGTCTGGGGGCTTTTACAAGGGTCCGGGGGGGCTCTAGAAGAATCTGGGGACTTTTAGAAGGGTCCTGGTGGCCTCTAGACGGGTCTGGGGGCTATCACAAGGGTCCGGGGGGGCTCTAGAAGAATCTGGGGACTTTTAGAAGGGTCGTGGTGGCCTCTAGACGGGTCTGGGGACTATTAGAAGGGTCCTGGGGGGCTCTAGAAGGGTCTGGGGGCTTGTAGAAGGGTCCTGGGAGGGTCTAGAACGGTCTGGGGGCTTTTAGAAGGGTCCTGGGTGTCTCTAGAAGGGTCTGGGTGCTTTTAGATGGGTCCTAGGGGGCTCTAGAAGGGTCAGTGGGCTTTTAGAATGATCCTGGGGGGCTCTAGAAGGGTCTGGGGGCTTTTAGAATGATCCGGGGACGGTCTAGAAGGGTTTGGAAGTTTTTAGAAGCGTCCTGGGGGGCTCTAGAAGGGTCTGGGGGCTTTTAGAAGGGTCCTGGGGGGTTCTAGAAGGGTCTGGGGGCTTTTATAATGTCCTGGGGGTCTGTAGAAGGGTCTGGGTGCTTTTAGAAGGGTCCTGTGGGGCTCTAGAAGGATCTGGCGGCTTTCAGAAGGGTCGTGGGGGCCTCTAGAAGGGTCTAGGGGCTTTTAGAAGGGTCCGGGGGAGCTCTAGAAGGGTCTGGGGGCTTTTAGAAGGGTCCTGGTGTGCTCTAGAACGGTCTGGGGGCTTTTAGAAGGGTCCTAGTGTGCTCTAGAAGGTACGGGGGGGCTTAAGAGGGGCCCTGGGGCCTCTAGAAGGGTCTGGTGTATTTTAGAAGGGTCCTGGGGACTCTAGAAGGGTCTGGAGGATTTTAGAAGGGTCCGGGGGTGCTCTAGAAGGGTCTGGGGGTTTTTAGAAGGCTCCTGGGGTGCTCTAGAAGAGTCTGGGGGCTTTTATAGGGTCCTGGGGGCCTCTAGAAGGGTCTGGGAACTATTAGAGTGGTTCGGGGGGGCTCTAGAAGGGTCTGGAGGCTTTTAGAAGGGTCTTGGGGGGCTCTAGAAGGGTCTGGGGGCTTTTAGAATAATCCGGGGAGGGTCTAGAAGGGTCTGGGTTCTTTTAGAATAGTCCTGGGAGGTTTTAGAAGGGTCTGGGGTCTTTTAGAATGATCAGGGGAGGGTCTAGAAGGGTCTGGGTTCTTTTAGACGGGTCCTGCGTGTCTCTACAAGAGTCTGGAGACTTTTAGAGGGGTTCTGGGGGGCCCTAGAAGGGTCTGGGTTCATTTAGAAGGATCCGGGGAGGGTCTAGAAAGGTCGGGGTGCTATTAGAATGGTCCTGGGAGGCTCTAGAAGAATCTGGGGGCTTTTAGAATGATCCGGGGAGGGTCTAGAAGGGTCTGGGGGCCTTTAGAAGGGTCCTGGGGGGTTCTAGAAGGGTCTGGGGACTTTAAGAAGGGTCCTAGGATGTCCTAGAATGGACGGGGTGCCTTAAGAGGGGCCCTGGGGGGCTCTAGAAGGGTCTGGGGGCTTTTAGAAGGGTCCTGGAGTGCTCTAGAAGGGTCTGGGGGCTTTTAGAATGCTCCTGGGGATCTCTAGAAGTGTCTGGGGTCTTTTAGAAAGATCCGGGGAGTGTCTAGATGTGTCTGCGGCCTTTCAGAAGGGTCCTGGTGGGCTCTAGAAGGGTCTGGGGGCTTTTAGAAGGGTCCTGGGGGGGTCTAGAAGGGTCTGGGGGCTTTTAGAATGGTCCTGGGAGGCTCTAGAAGGGTCTGGGTGCTTTTAGAAGGGTCCTGGGGCCCTCTAGAAGGGTCTGAGTGCTTTTAGAAGGGTCATGGGGGTCTCTAGAAGGGTCTGGGGGCTTTTAGAATGATCCGGGAAGGGTCTAGAAGGTTCTGGGTTTTTTAGAAGGGTCCTGGGGGGCTTTAGAAGGGTCTAGGGGCTTTTAGAAGGGTCCCGGGGTTCTGTAGAAGGGTCTGGGGGCATTTAGAATTATCCTGGGGGCCTCTAGAAGGATCTGGGATCTATTAGAGTGGTCCGGGGGGCTCTAGAAGGGTCTGGGGGTTTTTAGAAGGCTCCTGGGAGGCTCTAGAAGGGTCTGGGGGCTTTTAGAAGGTTCCTGGGGTTCTCTAGAAGGGTCTGGGGACTTATAGAAGGGTCCTGGGGGCCTCTAGAAGGGTCTGAGAACTATTAGAGTGGTTCGGGGGGGCTCTAGAAGGGTCTGGAGGCTTTTAGAAGGGTCTGGTGGGGCTCTAGAAGGGTCTGGGGGCTTTTAGAATCATCCGGGGAGGGTCTAGAAGGGTCTGGGTTCTTTTAGAATGGTTCTGGGAGGTTTTAGAAGGGTCTGGGGTCTTTTAGAATGATCAGGGGAGGGTCTAGAAGGGTCTGGGCGCTTTTAGACGGGTCCTGGGGGGCTCTACAAGGGTCTGGAGGCTTTTAGAGGGGTTCTGGGGGGCCCTAGAAAGGTCTGGGTTCATTTAGAAGGATCCGGGGAGGGTCTAGAAAGGTCGGGGGGCCATTAGAAGGGTCCTGGGAGGCTCTAGAAGAATCTGGGGGCTTTTAGAATGATCCGGGAAGGGTCTAGAAGGGTCTGGGGGCCTTTAGAAGGGTCCTGGTGGGCTCTAGAATGGTCTGGGTGCTTTTAGAAGGTTCCTGGGGGCCTCTAGAAGGGTCTGGGGGCTTTTAGAATGATCCTGGGGGGCTCTAGAAGGGTCTGGGGTCTTTTCGAAGGATCCGGGGAGGGTCTAGAAGGGTCTGGGGTCTTTTAGAAGGGTCCTAGGGGCCTCTAGATGGGTCTGGGGGCTTTTAGATGGGTCCTAGGGGGCTCTAGAAGTGTCTGGGGGCTTTTAGAATGATCCTGGGGGGCTCTAGAAGGGTCTGGGGGCTTTTAGAATGATCCGGGGAGGGTCTAGAAAGGTCTGGGGGCCTTTAGAATGGTATTGGGGGGCTCTAGAAGGGTCTGGGTGCTTTTAGAAGGGTCCTGGGAGGCTCTAGAAGGGTCTGGGGGCTTTTAGAAGGGTCCTGGGGGCCTCTAGAAGGGTCTGGGGGCTTTTAGAATGATCCGGGGAGGGTCTAGAAAGGTCTGGGGGCCTTTAGAATGGTCCTGGGGGGCTCTAGAAGGGTCTGGGTGCTTTTAGAAGGGTCCTGGGAGGCTCTAGAGGGTTCTGGGGGCTTTTAGAAGGGTCCTAGGGGCCTCTAGAAGGGTCTGGGTGCTTTTAGAAGGGTCCTCGGATGCTCTAGAAGGGTCTGGGGGCTTTTAGAAGGGTCCTGGGGGGCTCTAGAATGTTCTGGGGGCTTTCAGAAGGGTCCTGGGGGTCTCTAGAAGGGTCTGGGTGCTTTTAGAAGGGTCCTGGGGGGCTCTAGAAGGGTCTGGGAGCTTTTAGAAGGGTCCTGGGAGGCTCTAGAAGGGTCTGGCGGCTTTTAGAACTGTCCTGGGATGCTCTAGAAGGGTCTGGGTGCTTTTAGATCTGTCCTGGGATGCTCAAGAAGGTTCTGGGGGCTTTCAGATGGGTCCAGGGGTCCTCTAGTAGGGTCTGGAGGCTTTTAGAAGGGTCCGGGGGCATCTAGAAGGGTCTGGGGGCTTTTAGAAGGGTTCTGGGGATGCTCTAGAAGGGTCTGGGGACTTTAAGAAGGGTCCTGGGGTGTCCTAGAAGGGACGGGGTTCCTTAAGAGGGGCCCTGGGGGGCTCTAGAAGGGTCTGGGGGCTTTTAGAAGGGTCCTGGAGTGCTCTAGAAGGGTCTGGGGGCTTTTAGAATGCTCCTGGGGATCTCTAGAAGTGTCTGGGGTCTTTTAGAAAGATCCGGGGAGTGTCTAGATGTGTCTGCGGCCTTTCAGAAGGGTCCTGGTGGGCTCTAGAAGGGTCTGGGGGCTTTTAGAAGGGTCCTGGGGGGGTCTAGAATGGTCTGGGGGCTTTTAGAATGGTCCTGGGAGGCTCTAGAAGGGTCTGAGTGCTTTTAGAAGGGTCATGGGGGTCTCTAGAAGGGTCTGGGGGCTTTTAGAATGATCCGGGGAGGGTCTAGAAGGTTCTGGGGGCTTTTAGAAGGGTCCCGGGGTTCTCTAGAAGGGTCTGGGGGCATTTAGAATTATCCTGGGGGCCTCTAGAAGGATCTGGGATCTATTAGAGTGGTCCGTGGGGCTCTAGAAGGGTCTGGGGGTTTTTAGAAGGCTCCTGGGAGGCTCTAGAAGGGTCTGGGGGCTTTTAGAAGGTTCCTGGGGTTCTCTAGAAGGGTCTGGAGACTTATAGAAGGGTCCTGGGGGCCTCTAGAAGGGTCTGAGAACTATTAGAGTGGTTCGGGGGGGCTCTAGAAGGGTCTGGAGGCTTTTAGAAGGGTCTGGGTGGGCTCTAGAAGGGTCTGGGGGCTTTTAGAATAATCCGGGGAGGGTCTAGAAGGGTCTGGGTTCTTTTAGAATGGTTCTGGGAGGTTTTAGAAGGGTCTGGGGTCTTTTAGAATGATCAGGGGAGGGTCTAGAAGGGTCTGGGCGCTTTTAGACGGGTCCTGGGGGGCTCTACAAGGGTCTGGAGGCTTTTAGAGG
>JAUNZM010002449.1:0-13268 GCA_033459285.1 Clamator glandarius | reverse complement strand
AGGAGGGTCCTGAGGGGATGTTGAATGGTCTGAGTGCTTTTAGATGGGTCCTGTAGGGCTAAAAAAGGTTCCTAACCCTATCCCTAACCCTAACTCTTACTCTAACCCTAACTCTAACACAAACCCAAAAACTAACCCTAACCCTAACTCTAACCCTAACCCTAACCCTAACCCTAACCCTAACCCTAACTCTAACCTTAACCCTAACTCTAACCCTAACCCTAACCCTAACCCTAACCCTAACGCTAACCCTAACTCTAACCCTAACCCTAACCCTAACCCTTACCCTAACCCTAACCCTAAACCTAACCCTAACCCTAACTCTAACCCTAACCCTAACCCTAACCCTAACTCTAACCCTAACCCCAACCCTAACCCTAACCCTAACCCTAAACCTAACCCTAACCCTAACTCTAACCCTAACCCTAACCCTAACCCTAACTCTAACCCTAACCCTAACCCTAACCCCAACCCCAACCCTAACCCTTACTCTAACCCTAACCCTAACCCTAACCCTAACCCTAACCCTAACCCTAACTCTAACCCTAACCCTAACCCTAACCCTAACCCTAACCCTAACCCTAACCCTAACCCTAACCCTAACCCTAACTCTAACTCTAACCCTAACCCTAACCCTAACTCTAACTCTAACCCTAACCCTAACCCTAACCCTAACCCTAACCCTAACCCTGCCTCTAACCCCTAGAATTATCTGGGGGCTTTTAGAAGAGTCCTTGAAGGATCTAGGAGGGTCTAGGGTCTCTAAAAAGGTTCCTAAGGGGCTCTGGAAGGGTTTGGGGTCTTTTAGAAGGGTCCTCGGTGGCTCTAGAAGGGTCTAGGGTATTGTAGAAGGGTCCTAAGGGGGTTTAGTAGGGCCTGGGGGGCTTTATAAGATTTTGGGGGCCTTTATAAGGTTTTGGGGGGCTCTAGAAAGTCCGGGGGCTTTGAGAAGCACACTGGGGGCTCTAAAAGTGTCTGGGGGATTTTAGAATGTTCCTGGGGGCTCTAGACGTGTCTGGGTGCTTTTAGAAGTTTCCTGGGGGGCTCTAGAAGGGTCTGGGTGCTTCTAGAGCAAAAATTTTAATTTTGCACATTTGGGGAATTCGCAGGGCTCAGCACACCCGGAGTGCAAAGGATGAGCCTGACCTGGGAAAAGCACCTGCTTGATCAGGGTGTCTCCCCTGCCAGCTAAGTACAAAGGACCCAGACCATTCTAGAGGCCCCAAGGACCCTTCCAAAAGCCCCCAGACCCTTCTGGAGACGTTCAGGTTCCTTTGAAAAGGCCCCAGACCCTTCTAGAGCCTCCCAAGACCCTTCTAAAAGCCCCCAGACCCTTCTAGAGGATCCCAGGACCCTTCTAAAAGCCCCCAGACCCTTCTAGAGCCCCCCAGGACCCTTCTAAAAGCTCCCAGACCATTCTAGAGGACCCAGGGCCCCTCTTAAGCCACCCCGTCCCTTCTAGAGCCACCCAGGACCATTCTAAAAGCCCCCAGACCATTCTAGATAACCCCAGGACACTTCTAAAAGACCCCAGACCCTTCTAGAGCCCCCCAGGACCCTTCTAAAAACTTCCAGACCCTTCTAGAGCCCCCCAGGACCCTTCTAAATGCCCCCAGACACTTCTAGAGGTCCCAGGGCCCCTCTTAAGCAGCCCCGTCCCTTCTAGAGCATCCCAGGACCCTTCTAAAAGCCCCCAGACCCTTCTAGAGCACCCCAGGACCCTTCTAAAAGCCCCCAGACCCTTCTAGAGCCCCCCAGGACCCTTCTAAAAGCCCCTAGACCCTTCTAGAGGCCCCCAGGACCATTCTGAAAGCCCGCAGAACCTTCTAGAGCCCCACAGGACCCTTCTAAAAGCACCCAGACCCTTCTAGAGCCCCCCAGGACCCTTCTAAAAGCACCCAGACCTTTCTAGAGACCCCCAGGACCATTCTGAAAGCCACCAGAACCTCCTATAGCCGCCCAGGACCCTTCTAAAAGACCCCAGACCCTTCTAGCCCCCCCCAGGACCCTTCTACAAGCCCCCAGACCCTTCTACAGCCCCCCAGGACCCTTCTAATAGCCCCCAGACTTGTCTAGAGGCCACCAGGACCCTTCTAAAAGTCCCCAGACCCTTCTAGAGCCGCCCCGGACCCTTGTAAAAGCCTCTAGACCATTCTAGAGCCCCCCAGGACCCTTCTAAAAGCCCCCAGACCCTTCTAGAGACCCCCAGGACCATTCTAAAAGCCCCCAGACCCTTCTAGAGCCCCCCAGGACCCTTCTAAAAGACCCCAGACCCTTCTAGAGCCGCCTAGGATCCTTCAAAAAGCATAAAGACCCTTCTAGACCGTCCCCGGATCATTCTAAAAGCCCCCAGACCCTTCTAGAGCCCCTCAGGACCCTTCTAAATGCACCCAGACCCTTCTAGAGCACCCCAGGACCCATCTAAAAGCCCCCAGATCCTTCTAGAGGCACCCAGGACCCTTCTAAATGCCCCCAGACCCTTCTAGAGCCCCCCAGGACCATTCTAAAAGACCCCAGACCCTTCTAGAGCCCCCCAGGACCCTACTAAAAGCTCCCAGACCCTTCTAAAGCCCCCCAGGACCCTTCTAAAAGCCCCCAGACCCTTCTAGACCCTCCCCGTACCCTTCAGAAAGCACCCAGACCCTTCTAGAGCCCCGCAGGACCATTCTAAAAGCCGCCAGACCCTCCTAGAGCCTCCCCGGATCCTTCTAAAATCCTCCAGACATTTGTAGAGCCCGCCAGGACCCTTCTAAAAGTACCCAGACCCTTCTAGAGCACCCCAGGACCCTTCTAAAAGGCCCCAGACCCTTCTTGAGCCCCCCAGGACCCTTCTAAAAGCCCCCAGACCCTTCTAGCGGCTCCCAGGACCCTTCTACAAGCCCCCAGACCCTTCTAGAGCCCCCCAGGACCATTCTAAAAGCTCCAAGACCCTTCTAGAGCCACCCAGGACCCTTCTAAAAGCCCCCAGACCCTTCTAGTGGCCCCCAGGACCCTTCTAAAAGCCTCTAGACCCTTCTAGAGCCCCCCAGGACCCTTCTAAAAGCACCCAGACCCTTCTAGAGGCTCCCCGGACCCTTATAAAAGCACCCCGACCCTTCTAGAGCCTCCCAGTACCCTTCTAAAAGCAACCAGACCCTTCTAGAGAACCCCAGGACCCTTCTAAAAGACCCCAGACCCTTCTAGACCCTCCCTGGATCCTTCTAAAAGCCCCCAGACCCTTCTAGAGCCCCCTAGGATCCTTCAAAAAGCACCCAGACTTTCTAGACCGTCCCCGGATCATTCTAAAAGCCCCCAGACCCTTCTAGAGCCCCCTAGGACCCATCTAAAAGCCCCCAGACCCTTCTAGAGGCCCCTAGGACCCTTCTAAAAGCCCCCAGACCCTTCTAGACCCTCCCCGGATCCTTTGAAAAGCCCCCAGACCCTTCTAGAGCCCCCCAGTACCCTTCTAAAAGCCCCTAGACCCTTCTAGAGCCCCCCAGGACCCTTCTAAATGTCCCCAGACCCTTCAAGAGGCACCCAGGGCCCCTCTTAAGGAACCCCGTCCCTTCTAGAGCACCCGAGGATCATTCTAAAAGTCCCCAGACCCTTCTAGAGCCCCCCCGGACCCTTCTAAAAGACCCCAGACCCTTCTAGAGACACCCAGGACCCTTCTGAAAACCCCCAGACCCTTCTAGAGCCCCCCCGGACCCTTCTAAAAGCCCCCAGACCCTTCTAGAGCCACCCAGGACCCTTCTAAAAGTACCCAGAGCCTTCTAGAGCCCCCCAGGACCCTTCTACAAGCCCCAAGACCCTTCTAGAGCATCCCAGGACCCTTCTAAAAGCACCCAGACCCTTCTAGAGACTCCCAGGACCCTTAGAAAAGGACCCAGACCCTTCTAGAGCCACCCAGGACCTTTCTAAAAGCCCCCAGACCATTCTAGAGCCTCGCAGGACCCTTCTAAAAGCCCCCAGAACCTTCTAGAGCCACCCAGGACCCTTCTAAAAGCCCCAGACCCTTCTAGAGGACCCCAGGACCATTCTGAAAGCCAGCAGAACATTCTAGAGTCACCCAGGACCCTTCTAAAGGCACCCAGACGCTCCTAGAGCCCCCCAGGACCCTTCTAAAAGCCTCCAGACCCTTCAAGAGGCACCCAGGGCCCCTCTTAAGGAACCCCGTCCCTTCTAGAGCACCCCAGGATCATTCTAAAAGTCCCCAGACCCTTCTAGAGCCCCCCCGGACCCTTCTAAAAGACCCCAGACCCTTCTAGAGGACCCCAGGACCATTCTAAAAGCCCCCAGACCATTCTAGAGTCACCCAGGACCCTTCTAAAGGCACCCAGACCATTCTAGAGACCCCCTGGACCCTTCTGAAAGCCCACAGAACCTTCTAGAGACCTCCAGGACCCTTCTAAAAGCACCCAGACCCTTCTAGAGCATCCGAGGACCCTTCTAAAATTCCCCAGACCCTTCTAGAGCACCCCAGGACACTTCTAAAAGCACCCAGACCCTTCTAGAGCCCCCCCGGACCCTTCTAAAAGCCCCCAGACCCTTCTAGAGCCACCCAGGACCCTTCTAAAAGCACCCAGAACTTTCTAGAGACCCCAGGACCCTTCTACAAGCCACCAAGACCCTTCTAGAGCATCCCAGGACCCTTCTAAAAGCACCCAGACCCATCTAGAGCCTCCCAGGACCCTTCTAAATGCCCCCAGACCCTTCTAGAGACACCCAGGACTCTTCGAAAAGCCCCCAGAACCTTCTAGAGCCACCCAGGACCATTCTAAAAGACCCCAGACCCTTCTAGAGCCTCCCAGGACCCTTCTAAAAGCCCCCAGACCATTCTAGAGCACCCCAGGACCCTTCGAAAAGCCCCCAGACCCTTCTAGAGCCAACCAGGACCCTTCTAAAAGCCCCCATACCCTTCTAGAGGACCCCAGGACCCTTCTTATAGCCAGCAGAACATTCTAGAGTCACCCAGGACCCTTCTAAATGCACCCAGACCCTTCTAGAGCCCCCCAGGACCCTTCTAAAAGCCCCCAGAACCTTCTAGAGACCCCCAGGACCCTTCTGAAAGCCCCCAGAACGTTCTAGAGCCCTCCAGGACCCTTCTAAAAGCCCCCAGACCCTTCTAGAGAATCCGAGGACCCTTCTAAAATTCCCCAGACCCTTCTAGAGCCCCCCAGGACCTTTCTAAAATAACCCAGACCCTTCTAGAGGCTCCCCGGACCCTTATAAAAGCACCCCGACCCTTCTAGAGCCTCCCAGTACCCTTCTAAAAGCAACCAGACCCTTCTAGAGAACCCCAGGACCCTTCTAAAAGCCCCCAGAACCTTCTAGACCCTCCCCGGATCCTTCTAAAAGCCCACAGACCCTTCTAGAGCCCCCTAGGATCCTTCAAAAAGCACCCAGACCTTTCTAGACCGTCCCCGGATCATTCTAAAAGACCCCAGACCCTTCTAGAGCCCCCCAGGATCATTCTAAAAGCCCGCAGACCCTTCTAGAGCCCCCTAGGACCCATCTAAAAGACTCCAGACCCTTCTAGAGGCCCCTAGGACCAATCTAAATGCACCCAGACCCTTCTAGACCCTCCCCGGATCCTTCGAAAAGACCCCAGACCCTTCTAGAGCCCCCCAGGATCATTCTAAAAGACCCCAGACCCATCTAGAGCCCCCCAGTACCCTTCTAAAAGCCCCTAGACACTTCTAGAGCCACCCAGGACCCTTCTAAATGCCCCCAGACCCTTCAAGCGGCACCCAGGGCCTCTCTTAAGAAACCCCGTCCCTTCTAGAGCCCCCCAGAACCTTTCTAAAAGTCCCCAGACCCTTCTAGAGCCCCCCCGGACCCTTCTAAAAGACCCCAGACCTTTCTAGAGGACCCCAGGACCATTCTGAAAGCCATCAGAACATTCTAGAGTCACCCACGTCCCTTCTAAAGGCACCCAGACCCTTCTAGAGACCCCCAGGACCATTCTGAAAGCCCACAGAACCTTCTAGAGACCTCCAGGACCCTTCTAAAAGCACCCAGACCCTTCTAGAGCATCCGAGGACCCTTCTAAAATTCCCCAGACCCTTCTAGAGCACCCCAGGACACTTCTAAAAGCACCCAGACAATTCTAGAGCCCCCCCGGACCCTTCTAAAAGCCCCCAGACCCTTCTAGAGCCCCCCAGGACCCTTCTAAAAGCCCCCAGACCCTTCTAGAGACCCCCAGGACCCTTCTGAAATCCCCCAGAACCTTCTAGAGCCCTCCAGGACCCTTCTAAAAGCCCCCAGACCCTTCTAGAGAATCCGAGGACATTTCTAAAATTCCCCAGACACTTCTAGAGCCCCCCCGGACCATTCTAAAAGCCCCCAGACCCTTCTAGAGCCACCCAGGACCATTCTAAAAGCCCCCAGACCATTCTAGAGCCCCCCAGGACCCTTCTAAAAGCCCCCAGACCCTTCTAGAGCTCCCCAGGACCCTTCTAAAAGCCCCCAGACCCTTCTAGAGCATCCGAGGACCCTTCTAAAAGCACCCAGACCCTTCTAGAGCTCCCCAGGACCCTTCTAAAAGCCCCCAGACCCTTCTAGAGCATCCGAGGACCCTTCTAAAAGCACCCAGACCCTTCTAGAGAATCCCAGGACCCTTCTAAAAGCCCCCAGACCATTCTAGAGGCCCCTAGGACGCTTCTAAAAGCCCCCAGAACCCTCTAGAGCCACCCAGGACTCTTCTAAAAGCCCCCAGACCCTTCTAGAGCCTCCCAGGACCCTTCTAAAAGCACCCAGACCCTTCTAGAGCCCCCCAGGACCATTCTAAAGGCCCCAAGACTTTTCTAGACCCTCCCCGGATCATTCTAAAAGCCCCCAGACCCTTCTAGAGCCTCCCCTGATCATTCTAAAAGACCCAGACCCATCTAAAACCTCCCAGGACTATTCTAAAAGAACCCAGACCCTTCTAGACCCTCCCCGGATTATTCTAAAAGCCCCCAGAACCTTCTAGAGCCCCCCAAGACCCTTCTAAAAGCCTCCAGACCCTTCTAGAGCCCCCAGGACCCTTCTAAAAGACCCCAGACCCTTCTAGAGCCGCCTAGGATCCTTCAAAAAGCATAAAGACCCTTCTAGACCGTCCCCGGATCATTCTAAAAGCACCCAGACCCTTCTAGAGCCCCTCAGGACCCTTCTAAATGCACCCAGACCCTTCTAGAGAACCCCAGGACCCATCTAAAAGCCCCCAGATCCTTCTAGAGCCACCCAGGACCCTTCTGAATGCCCCCAGACACTTCTAGAGCCCTCCAGGACCATTCTAAAAGACCCCAGACCCTTCTAGAGCCCCCCAGGACCCTACTAAAAGCTCCCAGACCCTTCTAGAGCCCCCCAGGACCCTTCTAAAAGCCCCAGACCCTTCTAGACCCTCCCCGGATCCTTCTATAAGACCCCAGACCCTTCTAGATCCTCCCAGGACCTTTCTAAAAGCCCCCAGACCTTTCTAGAGGCCCCAGGACCCTTCTAAAAGCCCCCAGACCCTTCTAGAGCACCCCAGGACCCGTCTAAAAGCACCCAGACCCTTCTAGAGAACCCCAGGACCCTTCTAAAAGCCCCAGACCCATCTAGAGCCACCCAGGACCCTTCTACAAGCCCAAGACCCTTCTAGAGCCACCCAGGACCCTTCTAAAAGCACCCAGACCCTTCTAGAGGCCCCAAGGACCCGTCTAAAAGCCTCTAGACCCTTCTAGAGCCCCCCAGGACCTTTCTAAAATCACCCAGACCCTTCTAGAGGGTCCCCGGACTCTTAAAAATGCACCCCGACCCTTCTAGAGCCTCCTAGTACCCTTCTAAAAGCAACCAGACCCTTCTAGAGAACCCCAGGACCCTTCTAAAAGCCCCCAGACCCTTCTAGACCCTCCTCGGATCCCTCTAAATGCCTCCAGACCCTTCTAGAGCCACCTAGGATCCTTCAAAAAGCACCCAGACCTTTCTAGACCGTCCCCGGATCATTCTAAAAGCCCCCAGACCCTTCAAGAGCCCCCCAGGATCATTCTAAAAGCCCCCAGACCCTTCTAGAGCCTCCTAGGACCCATCCAAAAGCCCCCAGACCTTTCTAGAGGCCCCTAGGACCCTTCTAAAAGCCCCCAGACCCTTCTAGAGGACCCTAGGACCCTTCTGATAGCCAGCAGAACATTCTAGAATCACCCAGGACCCTTCTAAAGGCACCCAGACCCTTCTAGAGCCCCCCAGTACCCTTCTAAAAGCGCCCAGACGCTTCTAGAGCATCCGAGGACCCTTCTAAAATTCCCCAGACCCTTATAGAGCACCCCAGGACACTTCTAAAAGCCCCCAGACCCTTCTAGAGCCCCCCCGGGCCCTTCTAAAAGCCCCCAGACCCTTCTAGAGCCCCCCAGCACCCTTCTACAAGCCCCCAGACCCTTCTAGAGCATCCCAGGACCCTTCTAAAAGCACCCAGACCCATCTAGAGCCTCCCAGGACCCTTCTAAAAGGCCCCAGACCCTTCTAGAGACACCCAGGACCCTTCTGAAAGCCCCTAGACCCTTCTAGAGCCACCCAGGACCTTTCTAAAAGCCCCCAGACCCTTCTAGAGCCTCCCAGGACCCTTCTAAAAGCACCCAGACCCTTCTAGAGCCACCCAGGACCCTTCTAAAAGCCCCCAGACCCTTCTAGAGGACCCCAGGACCATTCTGAAAGACAGCAGAACATTCTAGAGTCACCCAGGACCCTTCTAAAGGCACCCAGACCCTTCTAGAGCCCCCCAGGACCCATCTAAAAGCCCCCAGAACCTTCTAGAGACCCCCAGGACCCTTCTGAAATCCCCAAGAACCTTCTAGAGCCCTCCAGGACCATTCTAAAAGCACCCAGACCCTTCTAGAGAATCCGAGGACCCTTCTAAAATTCCCCAGACCCTTCTAGAGCCCCCCCGGACCCTTCTAAAAGCCCCCAGACCCTTCTAGAGCCCCCCAGGACCCTTCTAAAAGCCCCCAGACCCTTCTAGAGTCCCCCAGGACCCTTCTGAAAGCCCCCAGAACATTCTAGAGCCCCCCAGGACCCTTCTAAAAGCCCCCAGACCTTTCTAGAGCCTCCCAGGACCCTTCTACAAGTACCCAGACCCTTCTAGAGCCCCCCAGGACCCTTCTAATAGCCCCCAGAACCCTCTAGAGCCACCCAGGACTCTTCTAAAAGCACTCAGAACCTTCTAGAGCCCCTCAGGACCATTCTAAATGCCCCCAGACCTTTCTAGACCCTCCCCGGATCCTTCTAAATGAACCCAGACCCTTCTAGGGCCCCCCAGAACCCCTCTAAAAGCCTCCAGACCCTTGTAGAGCCCCCCAGGACCCTTCTAAATGCCCCCAGACCCTTCAAGAGGCACCCAGGGCCCCTCTTAAGTAACCCCGTCCCTTCTATAGCACCCCAGGACCCTTCTAAAAGTCCCCAGACCCTTCTAGAGCACCCCAGGACCCTTCTAAAAGACCCCAGAAACTTCTAGAGCCCCCCCGGACCCTTCTAAAAGACCCCAGACCCTTCTAGATGACCCTAGGACCCTTCTGAAAGCCAGCAGAACATTCTAGAATCACCCAGGACCCTTCTAAAGGCACCCAGACACTTCTAGAGCCCCCCAGGACCCTTCTCAAAGCGCCCAGACGCTTCTAGAGACCCCCAGGACCCTTCTGAAAGCCCCCAGAACATTCTAGAGCACTCCAGGACCCTTCTAAAAGCACCCAGACCCTTCTAGAGCATCCGAGGACCCTTCTAAAATTCCCCAGACCCTTCTAGAGCACCCCAGGACACTTCTAAAAGCCCCCAGACCCTTCTAGAGCCCCCCCGGACCCTTCTAAAAGCCCCCAGACCCTTCTAGAGCCACCCAGGTCCCTTCTAAAAGCACCCAGAACCTTCTAGAGCCCCCCAGGACCCTTCTACAAGCCCCCAGACCCTTCTAGAGCATCCCAGGACCCTTCTAAAAGCCCCTAGACCCTTCTAGAGCCCCCCAGGACCCTTCTAAAAGCACCTAGACCATTCTAGAGCCCCCCAGGACCCTTCTAAAGGCCCCCAGACCCTTCAAGAGGCACCCAGGGCCCATCTTAAGTAACCCCGTCCCTTCTAGAGCACCCCAGGACCCTTCTAAAAGTCCCCAGACCCTTCTAGAGCACCCCAGGACCCTTCTAAAAGCCCCCAGACCCTTCTAGAGCCCCCCCGGACCCTTCTAAAAGACCCCAGACCCTTCTAGAGGACCCCAGGACCCTTCTGAAAGCCAGCAGAACATTCTAGAATCACCCAGGACCTTTCTAAAGGCACCCAGACCCTTCTAGAGCACCCCAGGACCCTTCTAAAAGCGCCCAGACGCTTCTAGAGACCCCCAGGACCCTTCTGAAAGCCCCCAGAACATTCTAGAGCCCTAGAGGACCCTTCTAAAAGCACCCAGACCCTTCTAGAGCATCCGAGGACCCTTCTAAAATTCCCCAGACCCTTCTAGAGCACCCCAGGACACTTCTAAAAGCCCCCAGACCCTTCTAGAGCCCCCCCGGACCCTTCTAAAAGCCCCCAGACCCTTCTAGAGGACCCCAGGACCCTTCTAAAAGCACCCAGAACCTTCTAGAGCCGCCCAGGACCCTTCTACAAGCCCCCAGACCCTTCTAGAGCATCCCAGGACCCTTCTAAAAGCACCCAGACCCATCTAGAGCCTCCCAGGACCCTTCTAAAAGCCCCCAGATCCTTCTAGATACACCCAGGACCCTTCTGAAAACCCCCAGACCCTTCTAGAGCCACCCAGGACCTTTCTAAAAGCCCCCAGACCCTTCTAGAGCCTCCCAGGACCCTTCTAAATGCACCCAGACCCTTCTAGAGGACCCCAGGACCCATCTAAAAGCCCCCAGACCCTTCTAGAGCCACCCAGGACCCTTCTAAAAGCCCCCAGACACTTCTAGAGCCCTCCAGGACCATTCTAAAAGACCCCAGACCCTTCTAGAGCCCCCCAGGACCCTACTAAAAGCTCCCAGACCCTTCTAGAGCCCCCCAGGACCCTTCTAAAAGCCCCCAGACCCTTCTAGACCCTCCCCGGATCCTTCTATAAGACCCCAGACCCTTCTAGATCCTCCCAGGACCTTTCTAAAAGCCCCCAGACCTTTCTAGAGGCCCCAGGACCCTTCTAAAAGCCCCCAGACCCTTCTAGAGCACCCCAGGACCCTTCTAAAAGCACCCAGACCCTTTTAGAGGCCCCCAGGACCCTTCTAAAAGCCCCCAGACCCATCTAGAGCCACCCAGGACACTTCTACAAGCCCCAAGACCCTTCTAGAGCCACCCAGGACCCTTCTAAAAGCACCCAGACCCTTCTAGAGGCCCCAAGGACCCGTCTAAAAGCCTCTAGACCCTTCTAGAGCCCCCAGGACCTTTCTAAAATCACCCAGACCCTTCTAGAGGGTCCCCGGACTCTTAAAAATGCACCCCGACCCTTCTAGAGCCTCCTAGTACCCTTCTAAAAGCAACCAGACCCTTCTAGAGAACCCCAGGACCCTTCTAAAAGCCCCCAGACCCTTCTAGACCCTCCTCGGATCCCTCTAAATGCCCCCAGACCCTCCTAGAGCCACCTAGGATCCTTCAAAAAGCACCCAGACCTTTCTAGACCGTCCCCGGATCATTCTAAAAGCCCCAAGACCCTTCAAGAGCCCCCCAGGATCATTCTAAAAGCCCCCAGACCCTTCTAGAGCCTCCTAGGACCCATCCAAAAGCCCCCAGACCTTTCTAGAGGTCCCTAGGACCCTTCTAAAAGCCCCCAGACCCTTCTAGAGGACCCTAGGACCCTTCTGATAGCCAGCAGAACATTCTAGAATCACCCAGGACCCTTCTAAAGGCACCCAGACCCTTCTAGAGCCCCCCAGTACCCTTCTAAAAGCGCCCAGACGCTTCTAGAGCATCCGAGGACCCTTCTAAAATTCCCCAGACCCTTATAGAGCACCCCAGGACACTTCTAAAAGCCCCCAGACCCTTCTAGAACCCCCCCTGGGCCCTTCTAAAAGCCCCCAGACCCTTCTAGAGCCCCCCAGCACCCTTCTACAAGCCCCCAGACCCTTCTAGAGCATCCCAGGACCCTTCTAAAAGCACCCAGACCCATCTAGAGCCTCCCAGGACCCTTCTAAAAGGCCCCAGACCCTTCTAGAGACACCCAGGACCCTTCTGAAAGCCCCTAGACCCTTCTAGAGCCACCCAGGACCTTTCTAAAAGCCCCCAGACCCTTCTAGAGCCTCCCAGGACCCTTCTAAAAGCACCCAGACCCTTCTAGTAGAGCCACCCAGGACCCTTCTAAAAGCCCCCAGACCCTTCTAGAGGACCCCAGGACCATTCTGAAAGACAGCAGAACATTCTAGAGTCACCCAGGACCCTTCTAAAGGCACCCAGACCCTTCTAGAGCCCCCCAGGACCCATCTAAAAGCCCCCAGAACCTTCTAGAGACCCCCAGGACCCTTCTGAAATCCCCAAGAACCTTCTAGAGCCCTCCAGGACCATTCTAAAAGCACCCAGACTTCTAGAGAATCCGAGGACCCTTCTAAAATTCCCCAGACCCTTCTAGAGCCCCCCCGGACCCTTCTAAAAGCCCCCAGACCCTTCAGGAGCCCCCCAGGACCCTTCTAAAAGCCCCCAGACCCTTCTAGAGTCCCCCAGGACCCTTCTGAAAGCCCCCAGAACATTCTAGAGCCCCCCAGGACCCTTCTAAAAGCCCCCAGACCCTTCTAGAGGCCCCTAGGACCCTTCTAAAAGCCCCCAGAACCCTCTAGAGCCACCCAGGACTCTTCTAAAAGCACCCAGAACCTTCTAGAGCCCCTCAGGACCATTCTAAATGCCCCCAGACCTTTCTAGACCCTCCCCGGATCCTTCTAAATGAACCCAGACCCTTCTAGGGCCACCCAGAACCCCTCTAAAAGCCTCCAGACCCTTGTAGAGCCCCCCAGGACCCTTCTAAATGCCCCCAGACCCTTCAAGAGGCACCCAGGGCCCCTCTTAAGTAACCCCCGTCCCTTCTATAGCACCCCAGGACCCTTCTAAAAGTCCCCAGACCCTTCTAGAGCACCCCAGGACCCTTCTAAAAGACCCCAGAAACTTCTAGAGCCCCCCCGGACCCTTCTAAAAGACCCCAGACCCTTCTAGATGACCCTAGGACCCTTCTGAAAGCCAGCAGAACATTCTAGAATCACCCAGGACCCTTCTAAAGGCACCCAGACACTTCTAGAGCCCCCCAGGACCCTTCCCTCCAAAGCGCCCAGACGCTTCTAGAGACCCCCAGGACCCTTCTGAAAGCCCCCAGAACATTCTAGAGC